>BPLR01011064.1:0-122426 GCA_021605095.1 Caerostris extrusa | reverse complement strand
TTATTGCAGTGATATGGCAAAAACAGTGGTGCGTTAGTTTCAAAGTTAGTTAATACAATAATATGCAGAGTTCTTCAACATATAAATAACTTCATTTAATTTTTTGTTGCTTATTTGCTTCTTAAAGCCTAAAGACACATAGATAAAAAAAAAAAAAACTAAAATCTTTGGACACATAGATTTAAATTTAAATTGTAATTTTTGTCAGGTCTCTGCAAGATATTTACTTAAAAGTCATTTTGCCAGAAAAAAATCATATACTATTACACGAGGTTAGCATTCATTAAATTGTATATGGGGTCTGATGGCAATTGTATTTGCGCTCTGGACTTTGCTACCACAGGCTTCAAATTCAATCCTGGGTGACATGTTTGTTGGTGATTCAGGTCAACGTTGAACAGTATGTACTGGTTTAATTGTGCCCAAATTATTTTTTAAGTAATAGAGGCGTCATGCCCAAAATTTGATATGTTTTAATATTGTAGTTATACTTTTTTATTACTTCTCTCTTTACGATAATGTTTTATTAGAAATTAGACAGACAGCGAGAAATTTAATCACCAAGCTTCAGTTGGCAATTGGACCAATGTTTGTTTACAATCGGTTTCTATTTTAGTCTGAAGTCATTGCATCTGAAAAGCAGATATACAGCAGAATTATAGAGTGAAAGAGGTGCACTTAGAAGAGTCTTCTGCATAGCCTTCAGATTTAGTTATTTCAAAATTCAGAATAAACACTTTAATGGATAGGAATGATATCAGGAGGTTTGTTACATATATCTTTCTTAGGACATTCCAAAAGGTTTCTTATTTTGGCTATACCAATATCTACCTTGGAACTTCCATTTCAACTTTATATGTTTATCATGGGTTCACTTATGAACATACCTCCCTGATGGTTTCACGGTTGGCGTTCTATTCACGTAAGTCGGTCTGCATTTTTTTCAGAAGCATGAACTCTCCATACTATCTATTTGTGCGTCTAAGTTCGTTGACACAGCCATATATTGAAAAATGGAGTGCTGATGAAGCACATCTCTTTGACAAAGCGCTGATATAATGAACATCCATCGCATTGGGAGCTTCGACGAACAAAACTGTCTCTTCTGTTGGGGCGGGTGACGGGCAAAGCTCATATCCATCTTTTAGCAGCACTTCTTTCATGGCAGATCGGAGACGGCCGCGGGCTCTGCAGCGGTTCAAGAGGCTCTTGAAGACAATGGGTTTTCTTGATGATCCTTGGCACTGAACACTTCTTTTTATTTTTGCTTATTTTCTCTGCTTTTGTATTGCGCTGTCATTGAAAAACTGTGTGTTTGTTTGGTTTTTCGAAGATAACCTGCAGTTAAATCCCAACACTCCATTTCAGGCAGAGATTCACACACACGTTTGTTTTGACTGCAATGTAAACAAATCTCCTATTGGGCATAATGAGCAACTGTCAGGTCATATGTCATCTCCATATTGGTGCATATGTCATCTCCTATTGTCATAATGGTCGCAGTGGTCTACAATTTTCGACATGAGCTCTTGCTGCTATCCTAACCGTCGTCCGGTTGGTCTGCATGTATTGCAATGGAATGCTGCAGTGTTTGTCTATAAAACTTATCTAATGAACATCTGCATCGCATTGAGCTTCGATGAACTAAACTGCTCCCTTTTGTGATTTGAGAACTAATGAACCGGAGCTCATCTCCATCGTTGCTTGGCACTTCATGGCGAATCCGAGACGGCAAGATACTGGCAAGATAGAGAACTCTTAAGGCAATGAGTTCGGTAAACTTTGGTGAACTCTTTTTGTGTGCATTTTCTTCTTTTGTTTTGTATTTTTTCCCATTTTTGTTTTGCTTAGCTATTGAAATAAAAACCTTGTTTGTTTGGTTTCGAAAACTGACAGCCAAGTTCAGAAATCCAACACGCCATCCAACAGATCCGCACTCATGCACTACTACTATATTCAAAAGTAAGAAAAATTTTCAATTTAAAACTCCCGGGGCTTTCGGAATTTCAATTCTTTTTCTTTTTTTCTTTTTAGTTGCTGGCGCTGTCTTTTGACATCTGTGGGAAATTTCACGTCAAAATATTCATTAGTGTTTGAGTTCCCTTGGCTTTTGTGAGACGCTAAAACTGATTCCATGATTTTTGAAATGTCTGAATTAATTGAGCAGCGAACTTGCATTCAATTTTGTTTGCGAAACGTATAGAATGTTGCAGAAGGCATTCGATGAGCATTCCTATATCGAAAAGAAATGTTTAGAAGTGGTACAAACTGCCTTCAAAGAAGGCAGAAAATGAGTTGAAGACGAAGAGCGCTCTGTCGACCATCCACCTCAACCGACGAAGCTCATGTCCAAACAATGAAAGATTTGGTGCATGCAAACCGTCGATTTACAATTAGAGACCTTGCTGATGATGTTGGAATTTCAAAGGATCAGTCAATTCCATTTTGAGCCTCAAACACGCCAAATCTCGATTGGTACTGAAAACACTGAATGTGCCAGATCACACTGCATTTTTTCTTCGTGACTTTTTTTGCCAAAAACGAAACCATATCGTTCCACAACCAACCGTATTCACACCGTGTGAAAACCCAAAAGAGCACTCAGGGGAACACCGTTTTGAGTCGATTAAAGAGATTCAACGTGAATCACCTCGTGCTTTGAAGGCCATCCCTGCTGATGACTTTTTAGCATGTATTGAGGATTGGGAAAACGGTGGCGTAAGTGCATTGTATCCGAGGGGATTACTTTGGAAGAGTAAATAAAGAGGTTTTGAAAAAAATAACTGGTTATACTTTTTGGACACAGTAGTACAAAAATTCTACAGCAATAAAATATGAAATCTCCGCAGAACATTATTTTGGACTCATCTCATCTAACACATGAAAAAAAACCTGCTACCTGACATCTACGAAAATTGATAGTTCTTTTTCAGTCAAAACATGAGACGCATAAAGATGATTAAAAGTCAACTTTGAAATTTATTGTGATGAATATTGTTTCACTCATAAAATGCAAAGCATTATTGATTCTCGGTACAAACAATAAATCATAAAAATGGAAATATCAGAATAAATCATCGAAATTCCGTCAAAAGTAGTTTTTTTTTCAATCCATTGCAACAGCTAAAATAAATAAACAAATAAATTCAAAGTATCTGAAATCATATTGAATTATTATATTTCCACGAAAATTTAAATTTCTCATATTATTTTATTATAATTTTTGAATTAATACGTGCTTGCTTCCTGTCAGAATTTTGGTTCCTGTTTGTTAACACATGAAACTCTGCTATTTCAGTTCAGCATTTTCTATTGGAGATAGATTGGTAAAAATGATATTTGTGTCTGCCAAATTAATAAATGTTATTTATTTATTTTTTGTTTGATTTATATATTTTTAATGTGTCTCTTTTAAAGTTTTTATTTACTTAATTTTCATTTTTTTAATATTTAATATATTTTTAAATATTTTTAGAAAGGGAGAGTTGTATATATTTTGATTGGAGAATCTTTAAAAATTAAATATTATAATTTTTAATAATTATAAATATATTGATTTTATACAGATATGATTGTAAATGCCAGGTAATATATGTTAATTTTTAAATATATAAAAATATTTTTAGGAAATCAGTTTCAAATGTTTGAATATAAGATAAGGTTATTACCATATAAGCAATAGAGGACATATGTTATGTGGGGAAAGCATTATATATATAGCACAAAGACAAGCACCTATATCCATTATAAAACAAAGCCTATATATGTAATGTAGGACACGGATAGGAACATATATACTATATCGAGCATCTTTAGGAACCTATATTTAATATAGAACTACAGATGTTTAGGACAAGACACAAAAATAAAATTCTACAGCAATAAAATATGAAATCTGCAAAGAAAATTATTTGCAACTAATCTAATCTAACACATGAAAAAGAAAACAGTCTGCGACCTGACATCTACGAAAATTGATAGTTCTTTAAGTCAAAACATGAGACGCATGCAGATGATTAAAGTCACCTTTGAAATTTATTGTGATGAATATTGCTTCACTCATAAAATGCAAAGCATTATTGATTCTCGGTATGAACAATAAATCATAAAAATGGAAATATCAGAATAAATCATCGAAATTCTACCAAAAGTAGTTTTTTTCAGTCCGTTACAGTAGCTAAAACAAATAAATAAATAAATTTTAAATTTATGAAATCAACTTGAGTTATTATATTCAACAAGGAAATTTGATTTCCCATATTATTTTATTGTAATTTTTGAACTAACATGTGGTTGTTTCCTGTCAGCATTTTGGTTCCTGTTTTTTAACACATGAAACTTTGCTACTTCATTTCAGCATTTTTTAATGGAGATAGATTGGAAAAAATGATATTGGTGACTGTCGAATTAATAAATGTTACTTATATACTTTTTGTTCGATTTTTATATTTTTTTTTTAATTACTCTTTCAAAATTTTTATTTACTTAATTTTTCAGTTTTTTAATATTTAATATCTTTTTTAATATTTTTAAAAATGAGGGTTCTATATATTTTGTTTACTGAATCGTTAAGTAAATATTATTTATTATAATTATATGGATTTGATACAGATAGGGGTTGTACTTGTCTGGTAATTTTTAAATATATAGAAATATTTTTAGGAATTCAGTTTCAAATATTTGAATATAAGATAAGGTTATGATCATATAAGCAATAGAGGACGTATGTTATGTAGGAAAAGTATTATATATAGCACAAGGATAAGCACCTATATCCATTATAAAACAAAGCCTATATATGTAATATAAAACACGAATAGGAACACATATACTACATAGAGCATCTTTAGGAACCTATATTTAATATAGGACTACGGATGTTTAAGACAAGACATACAAAAGACACACAAAAAAAATTAAACCAATAAAATATGAAATCTGCAAAGAAAATTATTTTGAACCAATCTAATCTAACACATGAAAAACTGAAAACAGTCTGCGACCTGACATCTACGAAAATTGATAGTTCTTTCAGTCAAAACATGAGACGCATAAAGATGATTAAAGTCACCTTTGAAATTTATTGTGATGAATATTGTTTCACTCATAAAATGCAAAGCATTATTGATTCTCGGTATGAACAATAAATCATAAAAATGGAACTATCAGAATGAAACACAGGAATTCCTTCAAAAGTAGTTTTTATTCAATCCATTGCAGCAGCTAAAATAAATAAATTCCATGTTTATGAAATCAATTTGAATTATTATAATCAATAAATAATTTTCTCATATTATTTTATTTTAATTCTTGATTTAATATGTGCTTGTTTCATGTCAGAATTTTTGTTCCTGATTTTTAACACATGAAATCATTGCCTCTTTAGTGCAACAATTATTGTGGGAGATGCATTGGAAAAAATGATATTGGTGACTGTTGAATTAATAAATGTTGTTTATTTATTATTCTGTTTGATTTATATATTTTTTAATAAATCCCTTTTAAAGTTTTTATTTACTTAATATTTCCTTTTTTTTTTTTTTTTAAATTTAATATTTTTTAAATGTTTTTTTAGAAATGGGGTTGTATATTTTTTGGTTAATGGATCGTTAAATAAATATTATATTGATTTTATATGCAGGTATGATTGTAAAAGACAGGCAATATCTGCTAATTTTTAATTAATTAAAAATAGTTTTTAGAAAACGAGTTTCAAACATTTGAATATAAGATAAGACTATGAACATATATGCAATAGAAGACATATGCTATGTTGGAAAATTATTATATATACTACAAGGATAAGCACATATATCCATTAAAGAACAAGGCCTATATATGTAATATAGGACATGCGTAGGAACATATTAAACTATATCGAACATGTATAGGAACATATTTACTATATCGAACATGCATAGGTTTGGTTTCGTTTGTCACTTTACGGTCCTTTTGTGCACTACTTTTGTGGTCTAATTAGACCGGAACCTACAATTTAACGTGGATTCCGAACCTCCACCACATCCAGGCTACCATCAGGATTCGAACCTGAAACCTGCGTTACCAAAGGACATGCATAAGAACATATGTTCAATATATGACAACAGTTATGTTTAGGACAAGAATAAAAACATATTGCCTGATCTACTTACCTTACTACGTTAACCAATACTTTAATGTAATCATTTACGATGAATAAAGCTAAAATATTTATCTGTAGAAAAATATTGTTTTGTAATCAATGGCCCTCATATGGTCACTATAAAATGATGGTTCGAAAGTCATCGCTACTGGCTAAAGGGAGATTGCTTACCTTCTCATGGTGTAAAATTGTCGAAGCTGGACTTCTACATATCTATAATTCTAATACAGAACAATCTTAGATCAATGCGCTCGGTGTTTCAACCGACAATATTGCTTTGTATACATATGCATTGATGTTTATAACCATACGATATTTAATATTTTCTGTAAGGGCAGGATTGGATTGGCAGATAGCTAATTGGGTTTCCTAAACAGCAGAACCGTGTTTGGAACCCGACAATCGAAACTTAACAACTTTCCTGACCTGCCAGACCATCCAGAGATCTCAATAATAAATCAGCAGCAGGAAATTAATTCCTTAGTTAGTCAATGTTGTTCCTGAACATTCTCTCTGGGATTTGTCTGCCAAGATTTCTAAACAGCAGAAATTCTACAGAATGGAATAACAGGTGGACTTAAAAGTTCGTAGGCTGACACATAGATGGCGCTACTAGTATTAAATCCATATGATTTTTAGTTAACCCTAACCTTCAAAAGACACGTGTATAAGTTTGACACAGCTGTTGCACTATTAGTATGTGAGTTATATCATTTTTAGTGAAGTTATAGCATTTTTAGTATTCATCACGTGCAGTCCACTCGGCTGACTGTCGATTGGACTCCGGTGTGAAATGATGCAGCCATGTTTCATCCATTGTCACATATCAACGCAAAAATTCGGGTTTATTATGATTGAAAAGCTCCAAACACTGCTTACAATCATCCATTCGTTGTTGTTTTGGGTCGATTGTGAGCTCTGCGCGGCATCCACTTCAAACAGAGCTTTCGCATATCCAAATATTCATTCACGTTATGTCCAACACGTTCCTTTGATATCTTTAGGGTCTCAGCTATCTCAATCAACTTCACTTTAAGGTTATCAGAAATTATTTTGTGGACTTTTGATGTTTTTCGTCATTAACAGCTTCTTTGGGGCGTCCTCGTTGCTCTTTTCGCCTCGTTTAAATTTAGCAAATCACTTCTCTACGGTTGATTTTCTAGGTGCAAAGTCCGAATAATGTTTATCAAGCCGTGCCTTGGCTTCAATAGTATTTTTTCGTCAAAAGCAATGCTTTAATTAACACACGAAATTCCTTTTTATCCATTTCTTCAAACTAACAAAAGTTGCTTCACTAAAAATGCTATAACTCACATACTAATAGTGCAACAGCTGTCAAATTTATACACGTGTCTTTTGAAGTTTAGGGCAAATTAAAAATCATATGGATTTAATACTAGTAGCGCCATCTATATGTCAGCCTATGAACATGTCAGCACAACTGTTAAGCCTAATCGTGGTCAGCTTTATGCCTTGTGGTTTGGTTTGGTTTGCCACTCTATGACCACCTTAGGCACACTTTAGGCTAATTAGACCAGAACCAACAATTTAACGGAAATTCTGAACCACTAACAAACATCCATACCACAGTCAGGATTCGAACATGAAGTCTGAAGATACCAAAGGCCAGCCAATCGTCGAACTTTAGCCAATCGTCCACCAGGCCGCTTTCGGCTCAAAGAGAAATAGAGGATACCACCATAATAAATATAACTAAGATAATAAAGATTTCACGAAAAATAAGATGTCATTTTAGTGATAATTGTTGGAATAGTGACGTTAAAATGTGAATGCAGTATACATGCCACATGATTCTTCTTTAAATCGGACAGAATTGAATCTGCTATATTTACAAATGCCATTTCTATTGGAAAAGTGTCAAACATTCGAAAACAATAACAATTATATATTTATTTTTATATGGAGCTTATTTTGTCATGCTTTATTCCACTAACAGTAAATTCAAAATTATTATCCCGTTCGCTGCTGATTTAATTTTTCCACTTCATTCAATCTTTCGTAGCCACCACGACATATTTCACTCATTTCTTAATTCTCTCTTAAGCCTCTCTTCAAGTTTTTATCCCCCAAGATTAAGTTTTAAACTACTTTGTGAAAGCCCTTTTAATCTTTCGGATGAAATTCTTCTGCTGGCCTTTCTCTAAGTGGAAGGGCAGCACTCTCCATTAATCTACTCATAAAAAATTTAGAGAGAAAAGAAAACCTGTTGAGCTCTAAAGCCTCCTTTTTTTCAGGGCCGACATTCTGCACATAAATCTCGTTTCGCCGTGAAGTTCGCTCACCTGGAAGCCAGCGCCCTGGAATTTCGCTTCTGCGGTTTCCGAAGGACAGCCCCTGGAATTTCTTTTTGTACCAGAAGCAGCGGCGGTTACTGTGGAAATAAAGTCTCCTGAAAATCGAGTTCCCAAAAGAAGGAAACTTTTCTGAAAAATTGAAATACCTATTGGTCAACTTTTGACATATCTATAAAAAAAAACTGAGATTCGTATCCACTGTTGACATGCGTTGCAGTCAATGTCTGTTGTAAATATGTGTATTTGAATTTCGCAGCTTTAGTCAGACGACTTCGTATTCGTTTTTTAGGTTTTCTTTTAATAGGTGTAACTTGCAAATGTGTGGCAGTTATTAATAAAGGCAGTGCTTTCTTCATCATTCGTTGGTGGGCTTTAAACACTCACTGTTAATGGGCTGTGACAACAAAATAAAATCTAGATTTCCCTGAATGATTAATGTAAATAGTAAATATGTAAAGTTATTATTTTTGTTACTCTAAACTCATAAATCCTGGATAATTACACTACGCCAAGGTCCGGCACATGGCTCAGTGGCAACGTGTGCTGCTGGTATGCATTAGGGGCTGAGGTTCAATCCGCTGCCGGCAGCGTTGTAGACACTGTTTCAAAAAGATTAGGCTCGATGGGGTGCGGGACGTTCGGCATCTGACCTCTTTGTCGGAATACCTGGTGGAGTTTTCCGGGTTTTCTCACATACCGAAATGTAGATAGAATTGAATCTGCTATATTTACAAATGACACCGTTCTATTGGGAAAGAATCTGGCATTCGAAAACAATTACATGTTTTTTTTTTTTAACATGGAGCTTATCTTGTCATGCTTTATTCCACTGACAGCAAATTCATAACTATTAACCCGTTCTCTGCTCATTTAATTTTTCCATTTTATTTAATCTTTCGTAGCCACAACGACATATTTCACTCATTTCTTAATTCACTTTTAAGCCCCTTTTCAAATTTTTATCCCCGAGATTAAGTTCTAAGCTACTTTTTGCGAAAATCCCTTTTTTAATCTTTCGGATGAAATTCTTCTGCCAGCCTTTCTCTAAGTGGAAGGGCAGCACTCTCAGTTAATCTACTCATAAAAACTTTACAGATAAAAGAAAACCTGTTGAGTTCTAAAGCCTCCTTTTTTCAGGCTGCCATTCTGTACGTAAATCTCGTTTCGCCGTGAAGTTCGCTCACCTGGAAACCAGCGCCCCGGAATTTTGCTTCTGCGGTTTCCGAAGAACAGCCCTGGAATTTCCTTTTTGCAGAAGAAGCGCTAGTTACCGTGGGAATAAAGTCTCCTGAAAATCAAGTTCGGAAAAGAAGGATGAGTTTCTTTAAAAATTGTAGGAAAGGACACAATAGCCTTGACAATTTTCTCCCTGCTATTTTATGAAGTATATATTATACCTTCTGAGAAGTAAAAATTGCATACAACGGGCGTTAGTAGCAGTCTTGAATTATATCCTTTTTCAAAATACCATGTTCATTTTCGTTTATAAGCAAGAAGATTCAGGTTTCATGTTGGAGTCCCGACGGTGCCAGGGAGGCTTTTAGTAGTTCGAATCCACTTTAAACCGTAGGTTCCTGACAAATAGGATCTTACAGCGTTGTGGGGTAGTGTTAGTCGCGCCCGTAGCTATCTTCAAGCTACGCGTGACCCTGGGTAGTGCTAAATAAGTCACGGAGTTCTTCGGTGCATCCTATGCGACATGCATTCTTCAAGACTAGTTTGTATTGGGTTGCTCACAGGGACATGGTCAATACGACCCAGTCCTGTGCATTTAAAAATATCTATAATTCTAATAGCGGATAAACTTAGATCAATGTTCCCGGCATTTCAACCAATAATACAACAATATATATAGCTCGGTATATAGCAAAGTGGGTTCCTAACAAAAAGAACTTTGTTCGAAACCAGACAATCTCAGTCTTCCCTGCCGGACGTGCCAGACTATCCAGACATCTCAACACTAAATCAACAATAGTAAAGTAATTTTATCTATTCAATTAGAAGCCGAGTATAATACGAACATAAAATGGCGCAATTCTTCGAATTGTGGTAGTAAAATTTGATTACAGTATGGCATGCAGTCAGATTAATCTGGACTTATAATACTTATCTTGGACTGAATTGGATTCGCTAAATTTACAAACAACACCGTTCCATTGGAAACGTGCCTGACATTCGAAAACAATAATAATTACATATTTATTTAAATATGGAGCAAATTTTGTCATGCTTTATTCTATTGGCATCAAATTCAAAACTATTATCCCGTTCACTGCTCATTTAATTCTTCCTTTTCATTTAATTTTTCGTAGCCACTACTTTTAGAAAAGCGACGACTCAATGTCTATTTCAATTTATATATATGAATTTAGCACCGTTAGTCAAGCGACTTGGTGTCAGTTTTTTAGGTTTCCTTCATTATGAAATGTAAATTTGTGACAGTTACTCCAAAAGTTCTCCCGCTACGGAGCCTGAGGTAAGTTGGTACCACTTGCTTCAGGTTCAAATCCTGGAGATGGCATGGAAGTTCGTTTGGAGTTCGAATCAAAATTAAACTGTATGTCCCGCTCTAATTTGCCATAAATGCGCGGAAAATGACGGTAGAGCGAGAAGCCAAACCAAGTCGTTCTATTGAAAAGTGTCTGACATTCTAAAACCATAACAATAACATATTTATTTTAACATGAAGCTTATTTTGTCATGCTTTATTCCACTAACAGCAATTTAAAACTATTGCTTAGTTAATTTTTCCATTTCATTTAATTCTTCGTAGCCACGATGACATTTTTTTCACTCATTTCTTAATTCACTTTTAAGCCTCTTTTCACATTTTTATCCCCCAAGATTAAGATTTAAGCTATTTTTGCGAAAGCCTTTTAATCTTTCGGGTGAAATTCTTGTGCCACATTTCTCTAAGTGGAAGGACAGCACTCTCCATTAATATACTCGTAAATACTTTAGAGAGAAAAGAAAACCTGTTGAGCTCTAAAGTCTCCTTTTTTTTTCAGGATGGCATTCTGTACATAAATCTCGTTTCTCTGTGAAGTCCGCCCTGGAATCCAGCACCCTAGAATTTCGCTTCTGCGGTTTAAGAAGGTCAGCCCCGGAATTTCCTTTTTGCAGAAGCAGCGCTACTTACTGTGGAAATAAAGTATCCCGGAAAGCGAGTTCCAAAAGAAGGAAACTTACCTTCAAAATAGAAGGAAAGGACACAATAGCCTCGACATTCCCCCGCCCCTTCTATTATACGACGCATATATTTAGGTTCAGAGAAGTAAAAATTGCATACCAACGAGCATTCGTAAGTCTTGAATTATATCTTCAGTAAGATATACCATGTCCATTTACGTTTTTAAGCAAAGAAATATTTTTTGTCTTTTATGATGAATCATTAAAATTACAAAACAAAAGTTATTTGCTTTTAGTTTTTCAAAGCAAAGTTAAATTTTGTATTAAAATAGGCAAACCTATGCAATCTCTGGTGCTCGATGCCATATGTTTCAGGTTCGAGTCCCGGCTATGGCATGGACGTTTATGTTTTATACCACTTTAAACCATAGGTCCCTGTGTAATATGGCTGTAGAGCATTGGGTGTAGTGCTGATAACCCTACTCCGTAAAAAATATCTCATGATTAGAAATCTGCCAATAGGCAGATGTCCTTGGCCCAACATGGAGTGCTGCGCCGCTGATGATGACGAAACCTGTTGAATTTGTAATCGCTCACGAATGTTATTTTCCACAAGAATACGAATTGCACAATTTTTAGGCAATAATGTTAAAGAAAAGTCAAATTCGAAATCACATCCGTTGCAGTTACTACTTTTAGAAACAAGGCCACTCAGTGTCTATTTTAACTATGTGTACACGAATTTCGCATCGTTAGCCAGGCGACTTTGTGTTAGTTTTTTAGGTTTTCTTTAATAGGACATTTAAATGTGTGGCAGTTACTGCTAAAGTTCTCCCATAAGGTAATACTATCTTCGTCATTCACTGGTCGGCTGTTAATGGACTGTAATCACAAATTAAGATTAGAATATCTAGATTTCCCCCTGAATCACTAATGTAAATAGTAAATATGTAAAGTCATTACATTTGTTACTCTAAACTAGTAAATCTGAATAATTACACTCATCCAAGGCCCGATTCGTGGCTCAACGGTAACGTGTGCAGTGGGTGAGAATTAGGTCTGAGGTCGTCACTGAAGGACTTGCCGCATGATCCAGAGATCCCAACAATAAATCAGTAACAGCAAAGTAAATTTTTTTGGTTCAAGCTTTGGTTTGGTTTGCCGCTCTACATCATATTATTAAATTTGTCCCTTTTAGGCTAATTAGGACCGAAACCTATAGTTTAACGTGTATTCTGAACTACTCACAAACATCCATGTAACTTCCAGGATTCGACCTTGAAGCCTGTGGAGAGACCAGAGGCTAGCCAATTGAGCACCAGGCCCTTCGGCTCAAGTAGAAGCAACATGTCATTTTTAGTGATCCTAGTTTGTATTGTGGTGGTAAAATTTTAATGCAATATAGCATGCAGTCAAATTTTCATCTTGGACAGAATTAGATCTGCTGTATTTACAAATGAGGGCCTGATGGCAGAGTGGCTAGGGGCTCTGGCGCTCTGTTCTACAGGTTTCGGCGGTGCCATGGATGTTTGTAGCGGTTCGGAATTATCTTTAAACCGTAGATCCCGGTCTAACATGATCGTGCGGGATATTGTTACTCGAACTATAATCTTCAAAAACACGAACCTCCTGTGTAGTGCTAAGTGAGTAAAGTCGGACATCGCTTACCTAAGGCATAAAAGACGACTGTGTAAGTGTTTGTCAGCTACATTAGAACAAAAAAATATTTACAAATGACACTATTGGTAAAATGTCAGGCATTCAAAACCAATAATAATTATATATTTATTTTAATATGGAGCTTATTTTGTCATGTTTTATTCCACTAGCAGCAACTTCAAAACTATTGCACATCAAATTTTTCCATTTCATTTAATTTCTCCTAGCTACAACGACATATTTCACTCATTTCTTAATTTACTTTTAAGCCTCTTTTCAAATTTTTATCCCCCAAGATTAAGTTTTAAGATACTTTTGCGAAAGTCCTTTTTAATCTTTCGGGTGAAATTCTTCTGCCGGCGTGGAAGGACAACACTATCAATTAGCACGACGCAGTCCTGTGCATTTAAAAATATCTATAATTCTAATAGCGGATAACCTTAGATCAATGTTCCCGGAATTTCAACCAATAATACAACAATACTTCTATATATATATAGTTAGGTATGTAGCCAAGGGGTTCCTAACAAGAAGAACTTTATTCGAAACTGACAAGCGTAGTCTTCCCTGCCTGACGTGCCAGACTATCCAGAGATCTCAACAATAAATCAACAATAGTAAAGTAATTTTATCTATTCAATTAGAAGCCGAGTATAATACGAACATAAAAATGGCGTAATTCCTCGAATTGTGGTAGTAAAATTTGATTGCAGTATGGCATGCAGTCAGATTAACCTGGACTTATAAGATTTATCTTGGACTGAATTGGATTTACTAAATTTACAAATAACACCGTTCTATTGGAAACGTGCCTGACATTCGAAAACAATAACAATTACATATTTATTTTAATATGGAGCTTATTTTGTCATGCTTATTCTATTGACATCAAATTCAAAACTATTATCCCGTTCCCTGCTCATTTAATTCTTCCTTTTCATTTAATTTTTCGTAGCCACTACTTTTAAAAACGCGACGACTCAATGTCTAGTGCAATTTATGTATATGAATTTAGCATCGTTAGTCAAGCGACTTGGTGTCAGTTTTTTAGGTTTCCTTTATTATGAAATGTAAATTTGTGACAGTTACTCCTAAAGTTCTCCCGCTAGGGCAGCCTGAGGTAAGTTGGTACCACTTGCTTCTGGTTCACATCCAGGATATGTCATGGAAGTTCGTTAGGACTTCGGAATCAAAATTAAACTGTATGTCCCGCTCTAATTTGCCATAAAGGCGCACAAAATGACGGTAGAGCGACAAGCCAAACCAAGCCGTTCTATTGAAAAAGTGTCTGACATTCTAAAACAATAAAAATTACATATTTATTTTAACATGAAGCTTATTTTGTCATACTTTATTCCACTAACAGCAATTTAAAACTATTGCTTAATTAATTTTTCCATTTCATTTAATTCTTCGTAGCCACGATGACATTTTCACTCATTTCTTAATTCACTTTTAAGCCTTTTTTCACATTTTTATCCCACAAGACTAAGTTTTTAGCTACTTTTGCGAAAGCCCTTTTAATCTTTCGGATGAAATTCTTGTGCCACCTTTCTCTGAGTGGAAGGACAGCACTCTCCATTAATCTACTCTTAAAAACTTTAGAGAGAAAAGAAAACCTGTGGAGCTCTAAAGCCTCCTTTTTTTTCAGGGCTGACATTCTGTACATAAATCTCATTTCTCTGTGAAGTTCGCTCACCTGGAAACCAACGCCCTGGAATTTCACTTCTGCGGTTTCCTGAGGACAGCCCCTGGAATTTCCTTTTTGTACTAGAAGCGGTTGCAGTGGAAATAAAGTCTTCTGAAAAGCGAGTTCGAAAAAAGAAGGACAGTTTCCTTAAAATTTGAAGGAAAGAATATAACCTCGATAGTTTTCCCCTCTTCTATTATACGACGTATATATTTACGTTCAGAGAAGTAAAAATTGCATACAAACGAACATTCGTAGCTGTCTTGAATTATATCCTTCTTCAGATATAAAATGCCAATTTTCGTTTTTAAGCAAATAAATATTACGTTAACTTTTTCTCTTTCTTGAGGAATTATTAAAATTACAAAATAAAAATCTTTTTCGTTTTGCTTTGCTAATGCAAAACTGAGTTATGCATTCTGCAAATATTGCAAACCGATTCAATTTGTTATATCTCACAAATATTTTTCTGAAGAATTCGCAGTGCTCAACTTTTGACATAATGTTAAAGAAAACTCAGATTCGAATCCACTGTTGGCATCCGTTGCAGTCACTACTTTTAGAAACTAGGAGATTCAGTGTCTATTGTAATTACGTATGCATGAATTTCACGTGGTTAGTCAGGCAATTTGGTGTTAGTGTTTTTAGGTTTTTTTAATATAACGTGTAAATTTATTGCAGTTACAACAAGGCAATGGTCTGTTCATTATTTGTTGTTGGGTTGTTAATAGATTCTAACCACTGGCTGTTATTGGAACTATAACTACAAAATAAGTTTCATAAGATTTCCTCTGAGTGATGAATAAATATTAAGTATATAAAGTTATTACAGTTGTTACTTTAAACTAATAAATCCTGAATAACTACACTAATCCAAGACCCTACTCTTTGGTTCTTTGGTAACGCGTGCATTAGGGCTGAGGTTCCATTCGCTAGCGGCTTTGTTGAAGACATTGTTTAAAAACAAAGTGGAGACTCGTGATGTTTAGCATCTTACCTCGTTAGTCAGACTTTCTGGTGGGAGTTTTCGGGTTTTCCCCTACGATACACAACTGCTGGGTATTTCCCCCTAAAAGTCATCCCTTAAGGCACTACCTTCCTCTTCAGCCAGACTTCTACCAACGGGTGTTCCATCACTACAGAGACTGTCCCCTCTTTCCCTCCCATCTTGAGATCACACGGATTGTTGAACTTGATCTAGATGTTGCTGTCTATCAAGTAGGATAAGGAAAAAATCTCATGGAATCCTCCAGTATGGCAAGATTATCTTCATTATTCGCTATGTTAATGGACTGTAGCCACAAAATAAGGTTCATGTAAATTTTCCCTGTGCGAGAATAAATAAATGTAAATTCATTAATTTTGTTATTTTAAACTGCTAAATCCTGAATAATTACACGAATCCAAGACCCTACTTGGGGCTTTTTGGTAACGCGTGATGCTGGTGAGCATTAGGGCTGAGGTTTGATCCTCTGGCGGCTTTGTTTAAGGCACTGTTTGAAAGACGAAGAGACTCGATGGTGTTTGTAATATTAAGCATCTTGCCTCGTGAGTCGGACTACCTGGTGGGACGCTTTCCGGATTTTCTGTCATACGATACGCACGTGAGTGGTATTTTCTCCTAAAGTCCTCCCAGAAGGTCGAAGCCTCACACTGATGATGTCTTATGGGAAGTTCATATCCTCCTCTTACAATCCAATGGAAGGATATTCCAAATAAACTCTTTTCTGGAATGCATTTTCTTTCGATCTGTGAAGCAATAACTTATTAATATCTTAATTGATCATGCAACAGTGGTTCCACCTATCGTGCTTCCATTTGTAATCTTGTTTTTCCTACGCACTGCAAGAGAACCCCTTGCGGTGTTACGGTGAAAAGTTCAGTTGACTCCAAGTTTTTGGCCCGAGAGGACACAAGGCGCAACTGGCCCAAAATAACAATCTATCATCCCGAGAGCTAGAAGTGGAATCCTTTCACTATATAATAATATTAAATATACATGATGTGTGTAAAATAATGTTATTTTTAAAATTGTAATTGTATTAAAATTGTAAGCGTCTAGTGGCGTCAAAATAAACGTGTTATTGTACTTGGGACTCGTTTTGTCCGCACTCAATTGGAGCTGCACAAACAAACGACGACACATCTACTTCTAACTGGTGCCCAACGTTGGGTCCCTCGTACTTCCACGACTACAATCATTATTATTATAACTTGTATTTACAAAAATATTCATACTTTTTGTAATTTTGTCAATTTTAATTTATGTAAAATTGGTGAATTTTTATTTCTGAAAATATTGCATATAAAAAGGAAAATCATAGAATAAAAATTAAGAAAGAAATAATGCCTCGCAATTTGAAAACAGTTATTCAACAAAATTTATTAAAAATTATGTTGATTAAATCATAGCCTAATTAGTCTTAGTACATTAACATTAATTAGTCAAAAATGTTAATCTCGAAAAAACATTTTTTGTTACTTTAATTTCTTGGATGTGAAATTGTTAAAATTTTTGTATGTATTCCAAAAATAAAACCATCTCTACTTTGATTAAATCTATAATATTATTAAATTAATTATTAAAAATATTGTATGCAAATTATTGCTCATATAAAATAAATCTCGTGCCACAATTAAAAAATTGAAACAATAATTCAGCAATCCCTCATGATATCCGTGCCCATAAGAGAATTATTTCAATGAATTTTAAAATAATAATTGAATTTCTTTACCTTCATGGTTGTTAAATTATTAAAATTCTCGCATATATTCCAAAATTAAAACATTTATACTTCTATTAAATCTATAAGATTACTAGTTGACCCGGCAAACGTTGTTTTGGCATATACATTATTTCTATAAAATATTTTTTAGTTAAATAAAAAAACCTAACCTACTATAAGTTTGTAGAAATGTGGTTATGAATGGAAGAGGAATGGGAGTTGAGACAATGACGGCCTATAAAATGATAATACACTCACCATTTATTTATTTCATCCTTTATACTTTATTAAATCAACAATAATATTTTAAATTACATTATATAATAGCTGTATATACATCAAAAATAGCTATTTACATATTTACTACTAATTATGGCAATTAAAAATAATCAACATCAATCTCTAAGTGCAATGGAGTGTACAATATATTTGGTTAGTCCGTCTTTAGCCAACACAAACAAACTGGATGCCACACGCGAACATGCCACGTGTATAACGGAAAAACATGGTGTGGCCACAAGCAAACATCTTTTGACCTTGCGACTTATTGATTGTGTTTGCGAATGCCAATCTAATTGGAAATTGAATACGTTTGAATTCAATTGGCACATCTGTGAGAATCATATATTTTCGCCTCGGTACTTGCCATTCAAAATGCTGGCTTCGATAACGTTTTTTATTAATTTTTTAATGACTAATCGTGTTCCATTGCACAGCCGTGGTGGATTCTAGAATCAAAATAACCGGAAATCCAACCTTTAATTGTAAATGATGTTGTGGCATGCCTGGCAAATCAATGAATTTAAAAACTCAATTGAATAATTTACAGTTTCATTGGAATCGCAAACTGTATCGATAGATTTGTATGACACCAAGTACCCTGGCAACAACTGTTGTATCTTGGAATTTAAACCATTGACGTCACCATTTTTTGCTGCCAAAATTACTCTTTCTGCCAACCAACCAAGATTTTTGTATTATGTGCATACATCGGGAAATATGTGGTCGATGAGATTATTTTGCGAGTCGATGAATGTGCAGAAATCTGTCGCCAATTTTATGCATCCAGTATTTTCATGTACAGCAATTTTTCCATCTCCAATATCTAACAGTTGTTTTGAGAATGTTTCAGCTGATGGATCTTGAAGCACTTGAATGCGCATGTTTACTTTTAGTTGTAATTTTTCAACATTACGCCACAGTGACGATGATTTTAAGCAAGCGTTGATCTCGTCAGCCGTACGTTGAACGTGGAATGACAGGAAGTGTTTGCCTGAAATCACCTGAAAGGAGTAACAGAGTGCCGCCAAATAGTTTGCCGTTGTTTTTTATATCCTTTAATGTCCTGTTCAATGCCTCAAGCGAATGTTTGTGTGCCATAGTGCATTCATCCCAGATGATAATTTTACATTGTTTCAGCACTGTGGCCATGGGCGATTATTTCTTTATATCCATTTCCAATGACAGATTATGAACAGTTACAGCAAAAAGAATAACGAAAAAAAACCCAGATAATACAACAAAACATGCTGAAACATAGTTCATTAATCTAACAATAATGCCAAGTTGCAGATCTTTTAGCCACTAAAAAGTGTTACCAGGTGCACCACGGGGAGGTAGATCTTCTGCTCACCCTGTTTCTTTATATTGCACACTGCATCTGGGTTATTTTGAATATTCAGTGACAGCTTAAATGCTGAATGAGCTGTTCTGCCTCCATCTAATAAAGTAGCTGCAATCCCAGATGATGCAACTGCCAATGCGATGCCATTTTTTGGTCGTATCTCAGCAAGAAGTAGCGAAAGAGAAATGTTTTGTCAGTTACACCTGGTGCATCCAAAAAAGAATGCCCTTGTCCTGCCGAAACTGCCAGCATAATGCGGTCGTAAATGGTTTTTTGCTCCTGAGTCAGTAGTGAGACATTGCGAGTAACAATCGCTTCCATTTCTACAGCATTGTACTGCAGTTCACGACTCATATCAGTGTTGATTAAATCAGATGCACTTTTATTTGGTGAACTCATACCAAAATGACTGATTTGTAAATTGGCAAGGACAATGCAAAGATCCTCGATAGCAATCAATGCTTCATTGTACATTGCGGAGCTGATGATATCGTTAGATCGTTGCACCTCGTACAATGTCGATGCAATATATCTTCAGTCATGGAATCTTTGTGATTATCCCACAACGTTTGTGCTAGGGCCGGGAAACATGTATTCAACACTATAACGAATAGTAGACGAATTTGTGTTCCTGTACATAGCTTAATGCTGCTTTAGTAAGCATACTGTCCCAATGATTGTCGTCTTCTAGCAAGCCTAATGCATCCTTATACGTTGGATACTGTTGTCCATTTATTTTTACCTATATCTTGAAATGACAATGGGCGGGGACATTAACCAACAACAGTCGCAGATAAAAGCACTCAGTCTGCCTTGGATTGACTGTATATACACGACCCAAATTGTTTGATTTGAATAAATCGGGGCATGCATCAACTGGTGTGCCCTGCTTGCGGGCATCCATTCTTTTGAATGAGTCCACGTAAAATAGCGTGGTACTTGTGTGTTTGTGCGAAGACCCCAAAAGTATCCGCATGATTACACAATCAAAAAAATTCGGTGTTTGTAGTTTTTGGTGGATTTATAGCATGATCAAGCGCTGTCTCATTAGTGAAAAATACGCGCTGGCCGTTTTCAAGATGGATAACTGCTGGATCCCGTTCATGAATTGAGAAACCGAAGATACGCCAGACAGCTTCATTGGAGCTGATCTACGGACTAATTTGGTAGTTCGTTATTTCATCGTTGTTCAATGGAGGATCATTCACATTGGTATTTTCAATTCTAAATACATCCATATCACTTCCTTTATTCAATACTTGCAAATATATTTGATGCTCTTTACCGAACTGCAGAACTCAACATTAATATGAGCATTGAATGTTTTGCTCAGCAAGCATTGAATGTTTTGCTTTTTTGAATGTTTTGCTACAATTGCAAATAACACTTACTTTTACTGGAATCCCAGATTCGCCACAATGAAGTAAATTATAACACAATTACATTGTAAGTTAAAACGCAATAACAGCCATCTTTATTTTTCTTAGAACAATAATAAAGTTGTCAATTTTGCTTAACTAAACATTAACACACGCTACATGGGCAAATATAACAATATTTGTTCTCTTATTATTTGACTTACCTTTAACAATGATAAAACACGTATATTTATTTAACACGTATATATTTATCTTTTAAATTAAAACTATTCCCACAAAAATGTTGCTTATAATACAGGTAAAGCAACGGCCGTTGTTGACGCGAGTTCACAACACGTGTTTATTTATGTAAGATCACTTAATTAAAAGTCAAAAATGAAGCCGATTAAAGACTAATTTTTGTTTAAACACACGTGCTGTAATGTCATGACTAAAAAATTAAAAAAAAAAAACACTACATTGTTACCGGCTACATTGTTAACACTACATTGTTTTGCAAAAATGTTTTTTTAAATATTTAGGGGTGGACCACCCTTATCACTTAGGGGTTTAAAAAAATAGATTACGACCGATTCGCTGACCTACCAAATATGCACAAAAACTTTCATAAGAATCGGTCAAGCCGTTTTGGAGGAGTTTGGCAACAAACACTGCGACACGAGAATTTTATATATTAGATTAAATTAATTATAAAAAGCATTGCATGCAAATTATTATAAAAATATTTCATAACACCATTAAAAAATTGAAATGATAATTCAGTAGATCATAATAATATTCCTATCCATATAAGAATTATGTTAATGAATTTTAAATTTCTTTAATTAAATTTTCAATTATTTCAATACTAACTCAATTATGTTGCTTCATAAAGAATAATTTACATAAGTTTGGAATATCATATATTGTTAGTGAACTAACTTAACTTTAAAAATACATACATAGTATCAAATTATAAATGTATATTTAAAACATTTGACTAACATTCAAAATGCTGTAAAAAAGAACCACTCATCCCAATGAGTTCAAATTTGAACTGAAGATACTTGAAGAAGGGGAACATGTTATAAAATCAAAAAAGTTTCATCAATTTTTTCCATCCAATTTGGTATAACCTTGCCGTGGTGGATGCGCTTTCCACAAACAGTGTCATCACTGTTGAATGACTTTGAAGTCATTTTTTCCGTCAAAAAACCGAAACAATCAATCACATTGAACGCTACAGTAGGTTTAATGTGCAACTCATGCCAAATGCATTGTAATTTTCGATTCAAACTATCACTGGCAGTCGAATTCACTTTCGTTATTCCTCTTGCAGCACCATCTCTTAATACACTTTGGAACATTTTTGATGTCGTACCGTTTACCCCTTGTTCAAGTATCTTCAGTTCATATTTGATTTCATTGTGACGGGTGGTCCTTTTTTTTTTACAGCCACTTGAAAGTGGGACCCTGTACAATCAGGTCCATTCAATAATCGAATGTCGGTAAGTTACTCCTAAAGTCCTCTTGGAAGGCAATGCAATCGCCACATCACCTTCAAGGATTTTCTTCTCAAGTTCATTTGCTAAAATTCAGAAAGATTATTTATAAAAGTGTTTTTTGTTTTAATGCAGCTGATAAATACATAGAGAGTTGCCTTCGTCGCCTTTGGCAAGCTCTACACCGACGTTACTCATTTAGCACTACCCAAAAGGTGAGTGTAGCTTGAAGATAAGTTACGCACGCGAGTAACATTAGCCCTGCAACGCTCTACGATCTTGTTAGACCGGGACATAAGGCATAAAGTGGATTCCGAGCCGATACAAATATCAATGGCAACGCCCGGATTCGAACCTGAAACCTGTGGTACCGAGCGCCAGAGCGCTAGCCATTCTGTTCTTCACGCCCCAGTTATAAAATTTATCAATCCAAACAAGTAATATAAAAAAATTAAAGTCAATTCCTACTTTTTTTTCGCTATATTGCAGAAAGTCCTTTATAAATAATTTTCATTCATTTTCTTAAGTTTATCCGACGCCATCTATTGGTAGATATAGGCGACTTAAATCTAAAAAAAATTAAAAATTGATTAATTAAATTTAATTACTGAATTAATATTTGAAAAAACTGTATTAACATCAGTGTCATCCATTGCAAGTTCAAAAAAATGTGTTTGAACTTGATTGGATGAATAAGAAGTATTTTATGAAAACGATTGAAAATTTGAACAAGATATATATAGGGAGAGTGTGAGTTAATAGAAGGAATTGAAAAAACTTACAACTACAACTAACAATTTAAATCCTGAGCTTAAACTGACGGTATTTGAGCATGCGTAGCCAGTTTTTACTACCCTTTTCTATGGAGTGACCGTTCTGAGCGAAAAGCTTCGAAGTCGGGCGATCGTAATGATTTTATCGAGCAAAACATTTCCTTCCGTAGAAAGTCACTCGAGCAAAAAAAGTAACGGAGGAATTTTCAGCTTGAAAGGAGAAATCAACGCTTCAACTTTTTCGTACAGGGCGATTTAAATCACACTTTGATTCAACATGGAATTTTTCCGCAAGAATCTGTTTAAATCAGTTAAGATTCTATGATCTACTCAGACAAATTAAGGATTGATAATATATCTAATAAGTTTAAATTCATTTCCAACAAAACAAAAAAGATAGAACTATACAATTTAACCCCTTTAGGAAAGGATATACTAGGTTTTATTTGACTCTCTACGGTCAGTTTGTGCACACTTTGGCTAACTAGACCGGGAACTACTATTTAACGGGTATTCCGGACCACTAACGATCATCCATGCCACCGCCAGAATTCAAACCTGAAGCCTCTTGTTACCAAAAGTCCTGAGCTCTAGCCAATTGTACATCCGGCTGCCTATAAAGTTTGAAGTATTATTTGTTGGTGAGATAACTTTAAAAACACATGCACAGCATCAAATTAATGGAACTATTTTACATTCACTATTAGGAATTTAACTGCTAGTTATCTTCATGGTATAATTAACATTTAATGGTATAAAACACGTATCACTACATCATTTACTGATAACACATGTAACTAATACATATAATTATAACACATGTATATTAATGATATTTAAATACTATGTTATCTCCATGATACTGTAGAACGCAAGTTCTGCAATACTTTTTATACAATGAAATCTTTTACGATAATCAAATGTAGGTAGTTACTACTAAAAGTCCTCTTTAGGCAATACCAATCGCCTCATAACCTTCAAGCAATAACTTTCACCCGAAGTTCATTTGCTAAAATTCAGGAAGAAACAGTTATAAAAAGTTATCCACCAAAAACATACAAGTACATCTACAATTTAATCTTCACCGTAAACTGAAGGTATATGTGCATGCTAGTCAGTTTTTACTGCCCCTTTTCTATCGAGTGACCGTTCTGAGCAAAAAAGCGTCGGAAGTCGACCGTAATGATTTTATCGAGCAAAACATTTTCCGTAAAAGTCACTCGAGCAAAAAAGTAACGGAGGAATTTTCAGCTTGAAAGGAGAAATCAAAGCTCCAACTTTTTCGTACAGGCAGATTTAAATCCCACTTTGATTCAACATGGAATTTTTCCACAAGAATCGGTTTGAATCAGTTAAGATTCTATGATCTACTCAGACAAATGAAGGCTTGATAATATATACCAAATAAATTTTCAGCGATTAGCCTTTTAATTTAAAACTAAAATACATTTCTAATAAAACAAATAAAGTTAAGAACTACACAATTCACCCTTTTAGAAACTTATTTTTTTATATTGGCCTTGAAGGCCTAGTAGCTATCGCTCTGGTTCTTGGTACCACAGGTTTCGATTCAAGTCCCCTGCGCTGGCATGGATGTTTGTAGTGGTTTGGAATCCACTTTAAACCGTAGGTCCCGGATCTAATAGGATCGTAGAGAGTTGAGAGGGTAGTGTTACTCGCGTCCTAGCGTATCTTTAAGCTGCAAGTGTCCACTTTGTAGTGCTAAATAAGTAACGGTTGTGCAGCCGTTGCTTGTGGCATAAAGATTAACAGTCTCTGTTTTGCCAGCTGCATTAGAACAACAATAGTTATGAGTTATTTATACAAGGGCATCAAAGGAAGGTATATCCATCGGTATCACAATTACACTTCTGATCATTAAAATTGCTACACCAGCACGAAATACAGAGAACAAAAGATATTTATTGGACAAATATATTATACTGTAAATAACAAGAGACTAAATTTCCAAGAAATTTGGGTGCATGGATCCTGAGAAATCAGTACCCAGAACAACCACCTCTGGTAATAATATAAGCACTTATACGACCGGGCATTAAGTCCAACAGGGTGGATGGCATATACAAGGCACATATGCCCATGCAGCTTCAACACGATGCCACAGCTCATCAACCGTAGTGACTGGCGTATGATGACAGAGCCGGTCACTCGTCAACCATAGACCAGACGTTTTCTATTAGTGAGAGATCTGGTGAACATGCAGACCAGGGCAACAGCTGAACATTTTTCGTATCACGGAAAGACGTACAATATCGGCAACATGCGGCCGTGCATTATCCTACTGAAATGTAGGGTTTTGAAGGGCTCGAATAAAGGGTAGAGCCACGGGCCCATGTAACACGCCAGAAATGTGACGTGCACTGTTGAAAGTGCCGTCAATGCAAACAAAAGATGACCGAGACGTGTATCCAATAGCACCCTATACCATCACGCCAGGTAATAGGTCAGTATGACGATTACGAATGCACGCTGCCAATGTGCGTTCACGACGATGCTGACAAACACGGATGCGTCCGTCTTGATGCTGTAAACAGAACCTGGATTCATCTGAAAAAAAAAATGATGTCTCGTCATTTGTGCGCCCAGGTTCGTCGTTAATCACACCATTGAAGACGCCCCTGTCTTTGATGCAGCGTCAAGGTAGCCGCAGTCATGGTCTAAGAGCTGAGAGTCCATGCTGCTGCAAACGTCGTCGAACTGTTCGTGCAGACACTTGTTGTCTTGCAAACAACCCCGATTCTTGATTCAAGGCTCGTGATGTGGCTGCACGATCCATTAAAACCACGCGGTTAACATGTCTGTGTTCTCGGCTGCTAGTGATAGGGGCGGTTGAAATCCAGCACGGCTTTTCCGTATTACCGTCCAGAACCCATCGATTGCATAATCTGCTAACAGTCATTGGATGTCAGTCGACGCGAGCAGCAATACTGCGATACGATTAACCTCAATCCCGGTGCGCTACAATTCGACCTTTATCAAAGTCAGAAACGTGCTGGTACGCATTTCTGCTTCTTAAACGAGGCCTCACAACAGCTTTTCACCAGGCAACAACGTTCAAATGCAATTCGTGTACAAAAAACCGGCTGAACAATTTCCTCTTTTAAACACATTGTAGGTGTCGCTACCAGATCCTGATTTGTCTGAATGCACTGAAAAGTTAATCATTCGCATATCGCAGCACGTTCTTCCTCTCGTTTAAATTTCACGTCTGTAGCATGTCGCCTTCTTAGTGAAGCAGTTTTAATGGTTAGTAGTGTATCAGAAATAATAGATCTATCTAAAATTTGAGAAAAATTTAATTAATTGATTTTAAAATTAAGTTAGATTTACGAACACCTTCGTATGTGACTTTTTTTCGAAATTATCAGAATTTTTTTTTTTCTTCTTAAACAGCATATTTTTTCTTCTTCAAATGAACTCGACCAACACTGTTAAAAAAAAAACAGCAACTATTTTTAAGATTCTTCTCCATAAAAATTCGTCTAATGAAATTAAATAACACTAACACTACTAATTTGCATATTTGGATGCATCTCTGCTTTTCACATTTGGTGCTTAATTTTTATGAAAATTTTTATATTTGTTGTTTTTGTCCGATTATTTTTGATATTTCCTTAATTATTGGACTTTCCTAAACTTTAACTTTTTTAGTACATATTCATTCTGCTGCATCTCATGTGTCTAATTTAACTTCAACTGTAATTGAATAAATATGCTAATCTGGAAAGCTTTTTCCGAAAATCCAGGATACTGTTCCTTTTAAATGGAATTTACTTTAAATTTGTGGATATCCATTAGAACCAGAGTTATTTTGCTACACACGCACTCTTTAAATTCAAATTAATGTTAATAATGAAATGATGCATAGTATTTTTAATTTAATAAATCATCATTAAAGTTTAACAAGCCAGATTTATGATTGGATGATTATCTGTATCGTAAGTTAATAATCTATAATTCCATTTCCCGCAAGTTGCGTTAAGAGTATTCTAGTGATAAGTCAACTATGCATCTTGGGTAAAAGTGGCCATTTTTAATTGTACACATGAGGGTTTTGATCTTATAAATATTTGTAAGGATAAAATTTCAAGAAATTCCCTAGTAGTTTGCATTTTCTTCTCGAGTGTTATTCTTTATGTTCTTTCTTTATGTTTTAAACGGATATAATCAATCCATTGGCTGGAAAATCCTTCCTTTCGGCTAAAGAACTATGGAAATTGGTGTCATATGCTATCGCTGGAGTTGTTTGTTTAAAACTGGATGAAATAATGTGGGTGCAATATATTAGTCACCCATGCTGTGCCATGAATAATGAGGAATCTGGACTCTAGAGGAGAATGACCTCAGGTACAAATAAAATTCGAAAAGACCCCTTATTTTTTTCTTAGTTGCTTATTAACACGAAAATGTAGCCAAATAATTTAAAAGAAACAGTTATGGTTTTTCCATATTCGGAGTTGAAAATGCATTTCACCGTTCACATACGTTTTCTGTCATACATTATAGGGACTGTTTGATGGCCACTAGCACTCTAGCGTTTGGTACCGTAGGCGTCAGGTAAGAATCTTGACGGTGGCATGGATGTTTGTTAGTAGTTCTAACTCCACGTTAACTATAGATCCCAGTCTAATTAGCTTAAAGTGTGCAATAAATGACCAAACCAAACCATATACTATATGGATTGATCCAAATAGTGTAATTATAACAAATTATGGTTAGTAGTAAACCTTCTGCAAATAGTTGTACAAATAATGAGGTATAACAGATTCCTTCAGAATTAATAATATTACATTTAAGTAGAGCAGTATGATTAATCCGTTGGTTGGGAAATCCTTCTCTTCGGCTAAAGAACGACTGAAATTGGTGTCATATGCTATCTCTGGAGGTGTTTGTTTAAAACTGGATGAAGTAATGTGGGAGCAGTATGATAGACACCCATGTTGTAACATGAGAAATGAGGAATCTGGGCTCTAGAGGAGAATGACCTCAGGTACAAGCGCACGGAATTCGAAAACCAGAATATTTTTATCTTAGTTGCTCGTTAATATGAAAATGTAACCAAATAATTTAAAAAAGAAAATGATCTGGTTCTTTTCGTTTTTGGAGGAAGAGGTGAAAATGTATTTCAGCGTTCTCATACAGTTTACAGTTTGGTTTCTAATTGGGTTTTCAACTGGATTTCGTGTCTATGTTTTAAACGTATGATTAATCCATTGGCTGGAAAATCTTCTCTTCCGTTAAAGAATGACGGAAATTGGTGTCATATGGTATCTCTGGAGGTGTTTGTTTAAAACTGGATGAAGTAATGTGGGAGCAGTATGATAGACACCCATGTTGTAACATGAGAAATGAGGAATCTGGGCTCTAGAGGAGAATGACCTCAGGTACAAGCGCAAATTCGAAAACCAGAATATTTTTATCTTAGTTGCTCGTTAATATGAAAATGTAACCAAATAATTTAAAAAGAAAATGATCTGGTTCTTTTCGTTTTTGGAGGAAGAGGTGAAAATGTATTTCAGCGTTCTCATACAGTTTACTGCCATGTTTGGTTTCTATCGCAATACAACGTTGGGTTTTCAACTGAGAGAGCTTATTTGAAACCGAAAATATAAGTCAAATCGAAAACTCTCGTGTCTATGTTTTAAACGAGTATGATTAATCCATTGGCTGGAAAAATCTTCTCTTCCGTTAAAGAATGACGGAAATTGGTGTCATATGCTATCTCTGGAGGTGTTTGTTTAAAACTGGATGAAGTAATATGGGTGTAGTATGACCAGGCACCCATGTTGTATCATGAGAAATGGGAATCTGGGCTCTAGAGGAGAATGACCTCAGGTACAAGGAAATTCGAAAAATAGAATATTTTTTTTTTTAGTTGCTCATTAATATGAAAAATGTAACCAAATAATTTAGAAAAAAATTATGTGCTTTTTTTCCATTTATGGACACAGAGTTAAAAATAGATTTCAGCGTCCATATATGTTTTTATGTCATACATTATATGGGCGGCCTGATGGCCAATCAGCTAGCACTCTGGCGTTTGGTACCACAGGCTTCAGTTTCGAATAATGGCGGTGGCATGGATGTTTGTGAGTGGTTAGGACTCCACGTTAAACTGTAGATCTCGGTTTAATTAGCCTAAAATGTGCACAAAATGACATTACAGCGACAAACCGAAATATACATTATATAGACTTAAAAATAATGCTTAGTCGTAAACCTTCTGAAAATAGTCATACAAATAGTGATATAGAACAAATTCCTTTAAAATTGAAAATATTACTATAAAGAGGAGCAGATGATATTTTTAATTGTTTGATATTTTATATTATATTTTTCTTCCTTTATTATTGCGAGCTAATTGTTAGAGAGTAAATAATTTTAACGATGAAGTTACATTTTATCAATTAATAATATTAGAAGCTGAAGATGGTTTGAAGTTTTATATAGAAGAAACACAATGGAAGTGAAGAAGTGAAGGAAGTGAAGGAGTGAAGAAACACAATACAACACCCATTCACTCAAATTAATCACATCAAGCTTGGAGGTGAAGTTATTTTACTAATTCAAGCAGTTAAATGGTCATTAATCATTACTAAGAATTCTTAATTGCCTTTGAATGATGAACCCCTGAAGAAACCTCTTTGCAGCACACTCTGCCAAAGATGTCATAAAGTCTTCTGTTCCGCTACAATGCATTCTGCACCTATATTTGTAATATGTTTTAATATCAAGAGCATAGCGTCTCACAGTTTTTAATGAAATTAAAGCTTCCATAAAGTGTCTTAAATTGTGAAATTTTTCCCCTCCCTGTCTTCAGTCTTGAAATAAAGTGAGACAGTGATGGTTGCTTCTTTGAGAACTCAATGAAAACGCAATTTGGAGGTCGTTACAGCCTCTTAATTGAAGCAGTTTTTAATTGGAGGAGGCTGCAATTACCAGGCGTGCGTTCGATGTTTACGGCATTTAAGGAATTAATTGAGCGCCTCCCAATTTAATTAATTGGGGGTTGCCTTCTCGTGTTTCGTCATCTGGAGGCATCCAATCAGAATATTCAGGCTCGTTAGTGGAATAATCATTCAGGCTTCAAGGAAGAATGAACTATAAACATTCTAAAACAAAGTGTGCTTTGCATATATTATCACCTGATTTACGATATACAAATTTATCATGCAAACACATTGTTATTTGCATTTATAAAGATTTTATTTTTAATACGTTGCTAGATGTCTATACATTATAAAATATCTTTCACAGAATTGGTTTATTATTATAAAACGGAAGCTTGTATTACAAAAGAAAATACAGTAAAATAAGCTATGATAAATGATAAATAAAATTATTATAAAACTAATAATTAAATCAAACTTTTCATGCCATTCAAAAATCTTTTTATGAACTTTTTTTATGAACTTTTTACAATAGCCGTAGCACTATACTTCAAAATAATTTTTACTATTACTTTATATTTTAAAAAAGTTGCAATCAAAATAAATAATTATTAGCTATAATTATTACTATAATTAGTAGCTAATAGAATACATCAATAAAAACGCCAAGCTCACCGCAAAATAGGAGAATTACTATAATTAGAGAAAGCGAAACTTTTATATAGGACTAAATTAACCTTCTAGAATATTTAGGATATGTGTTTTCCATAAACATTTTGTTCCAACCCATGTGTGATTCTCCACGAATCGTTTCGTCCTATAACATATTTTTGTTATATTTTGTCCTATAACATGAACCTGTAATATTTCGTCCTATAATACATAACTGTAATGTTTTTGTCCTATAATATATAACTGTTTTTAACCACTTGAAAAAAATTATAGATGGCCGAGTGATTAGCACTCTGGCGCTAGATGCCGCATGTTTCTGGTTGAAGTTCCGGAGGTGCCATGGATGTTGGTAGTGGTTCCGAATCTATTTTAAATAGTAGGTCTCGGTCTAATATGACCCGGCTTACAACCTTACCACATAAAAAGAAAATATCACCTGTTCCGGAATCTGCCAGCAGGCGGACGGCCATGGTCTTACTTGGCTGCAGTGCCAGGGAGTTTGTTAGAACTATTAAGCACAAAACAAGTTAATTATCACAAGCAGTATTTTTCAGAAGTTTCACCCGAATGGATCACTGGTATTTCCATATTTGTTACTAAGATCTCCAACTTGATCACCTTTGTATATATTATATATATATATATATACACTCATGTCCATAAATTAAGGATAATTCAGAATCACACAGAAATTGAACTCTAAAATTAAAATTTCAACTGTAGAATTATCACACACATGTTGAAGAAGAATATGCAAAGTACAGGAAACCACCAGATGGCGCGGATAGTACGTTACAAAGACGAGAGTGTAAGAGAGGGGTATATAAGGAATGATGGTAAGGAAAGAAGTAAATTGTTCACAAGAGCTTTAAAAGCCTTTCAGCGGAATAATCGCATAGTTATGGCACAAAGGAAGCATTTGGATGATTTTTACGTATTAGAATTATCGGACGACTGGAATGTGGAACGTACCCAGCTGGAAGTATCCGAGGAACTTGGAATCGCCCAGAGTGTCATCCCCAGGCTTTGGCAACGATTCCAAGATGATGGTAATGTGAGTAGATGTTACAGCAACAGGTCGCCCCCGAGTTACAACGACGAATGAGGACCGGTATTTAGCAGTTACTGCCAAAAGAAACAGACGGAGCACAGCATCAGACCTGTCTCGTCAGTTCTCTTCAGCTACCGGTACAACAGTTTCAAGGCAGACCGTGTACAGACGCTTAGGCCACATTGGTCTATATGCTCGTAGGGCTGTCAGATGTGTTCCACTTACCGCAACTCACTGTCGCCTGCGATTAGCCTGTAGTAGAGAGCATGCATTGTGAACACCGCAACAGTGGTCTTGTGTGATGTTTTCCGACGAGTCCAGGTTTAGTTTGCAGTCTGATTCTCGCCGGATTTCATAAAGATGAGCTCCACGTACCCGTTACCACCAAGAGAACAACATTGAACGACACCGTTACGGTGATGCAGGATGGCTCGTTTGGGGAGGAATTATTCTTGGTTCCAGAACTGACCTGCATGTTCAGAGTGTAACGATGACAGGCCACATCTATCGGGATGTCATACTGGAACAATATGTACGTGTGTTTCGGGACGCCATGGGTGCTGAATTTCTGTTTATGGATGACAACGCCCGTCCTCACCGTGCAAACATTGTAGACGAATGCCTTCAATTGGAGGATATCACCCGTATGGATTGGCCAGCATACTCACCGGACTTGAATCCAATAGAGCATGTGTGGGATATGCTTGGCGACGAATTGCAGCCCGTCAACCCCCTCCCACCTGTCAACCGGTCTTCGGAGGGCATTGCTTGATGGGTAGTGTAATATTCCCTAAGATCAGATTGATAATTTGATATTCAGCATGCCTAGGCGTTGTAAGGCCTGTATTGCATTGTCCGGGAGACATGCTCCATATTAACCATCATATTAACCATGTTATACTGTTTTTTGTAAATAGGTTCTTTTTTGAAATTTGCTCAGGGAGTAAAAATCGCAATTTTTATTAATTATGTCAAACATATAGCATGTTTTTTGCTCTTTACCTTTTGTTTAATAAATAGACTTTACAAATAAGTCAAATTTGTTTTGCTTCTGTCTCTTTCTTTGCCTGAACTTCATTATCCTTAATTTATGGACATGAGTGTATATATATATGCATGTGTGTGTGTATTTGTATGTACTCATGTACTGAAACAAAATAGGTTCCAAGGTGATGAGAATTTATGATAAAAATCTGTGTGTACATGTTAACCATGAATACAAGACATTAACATTTTGTGAAAGTCACAAGTTTGAGTAGAGGGACCCATTAAACATGATCCATGTTTAATTGTTACCCAAAGATATGTGAAAAATACATGGTATCCAGCAATGAAGTATAGTTTAATGAGTGCTGAGTTTCATTTCAATTAATTAGTGGTAACCTAGCCATCTCATTTCCTTCTTTTATATGAATAGATTTGGAAATGCTTTGAAGATGGTAGGCAAATCGTCCTTTATCATTAGTTCTTCGTTTATTCATTCCACATATCTATTTTAACCATTTTCTTGAATCTTTTATTAAATGAACTAAATTATGCTGTTGTTACATTGTGTTTATTTTTATCTCTAGATATGTTATTAATTTTTGCATATTTATAAGAGTTAAAAATTCTCCCTTTCTCAAGAAAATTAAAATAACGAAACTCCTTTTTTTTCTGCTATATTTTTCCTTTTCAATTATTTTGTGATGGGAAATATTATATTTAAAAGAAGAAAAGAAAAGCATTTTAAGCAAGAAGATTGAATGCGAATTTTCTTAATAAATAATAAATTTTGAGTCCTTTGGTTCAGCATGCTTTCTCTGAATTTCTATGCGCTATTTGTTGAAAAATTAATTTAAAATTTACCAAGAAATTATGTTCGGAAAAAGGGATACAAGGTTTAGTCCGATAAAACCGAATCAAATCAGTTATTGTATTCAAATCATTGCTTAGGTAGAAGTTACTAATTATTTATCAACGTGATTTAAATTTAAAATATTTTATAATTACAGCAAAAATAATTTAAGACAAAATAGACAAATATCATGGCTGGAGATCAATTGTGATCCGAGTTATTTAAGAGTAATTTTTTTCTAAAATAATTGTAAATACTTTTCGATATTTTTTTATATTTTATAATAAAGTAAATAAATTACATACTCCAAGATTCAGAAATTAATGTTTGTAATCATTTATTCTAATAGAGTTTGGATTGTAAATTGTTATTCAATGTTTAAATAATCATTCACTATAAGACATTTTATTTGTTTCCTACTATTTCCGACTATGTATTCAAAAAGACAGTTTTATTTTAATTTGCAAATATTCTATAAAACACAAATGTATACTAGATACACAAATCCAATTTTAAATAAATGGAATTAATTTTAAAAGTTCTTCATAAAAGCTTTGAAATAATTTATTTAATTTTTTTTGATAAATAAATATAATAAGTTTTATAAACATTTCGGAGAATTAAAACTTCTTAAAATCATCAGATATTCTAAAATTTATCAAATAATTTCGAAAGATCATGCTTTATTTGCTTAATGCTATTTATTCAACAAGATTAAGGTGGATTCATTTTAAATTTTGTAAAAATTGCAGACCAGGGATTATTTCTGAATGCTTAAAATAAAGCGTTTCATTAAGTTTTAAAAATGAAAAATATATTTTTGTACTTTTAGCTTACAAAATTTGTTTTTATATTTAACAAACAAATGATTGAATTTCAGTTCTTCTCATTTTAAGTCAGCACAAATTTAGTTTTGAAAATTTGTAGTTTGAATAGTTTACATAGAAATGTTTTTTTTTTTTTTTTTTTTTTCAATTTGTTATATATAGATTCTCGCTTTTCCTTTAAACGAAATTAGTATTGATTTTTCAAGTTAACTCATATTAATGCGAAATGTAAAAGCTATCTTCGTCGTAAAACAAATTCAAAGTAAAAGTTATAATATTAAGTTTTCTCTTATCGAAAATTAAAAAAATTAGATTATAAGTTTCCATTTATTTAATGAAGTGAAATGTCTTTTCTGTTATTTCTATCGTTGTCGAAAATATTTTCTGAGTAATAATAAAACTAAAGATGTTCTACTTTTGTTAATTTTAATAACTCCCTGCTGATATAATTCAGAACTAACAATAAGCAAGTAATTTTATATTAAAACACTAATTAAGATCGAAAAGAAATAGAACGTAATTCATTTTTGCATCTTTGACACAATTGACTAGAACATCACTAGACTAGGACATCAGACTAGGACATTTGAGACTAGGGCATCACTACAACCTGGGATGCCAAAGATTGTGTGCGAATATATAACTTTCATAGGCACAATAGACCCATGGTAGGCCAAGGGCATCATGGGGCAAGAGAGCTTTTTTAATTACGGTTTAGGGTTGTCAGCTCTACAACCAGAGTTCTGCCGTCAAATTATATAAGCATATTATTCCGGGACCTACGGTTTAGAATGGATTCCGAACACCATGGTACCATCAGGAATCGAACAAGAGACCTGTGCTACGAACGACCAGAACGCTATATATCAAGCGTACACGTACGGCAATATATATACATATATATTACCGTACATGTATGTGATATATATATGGCTGGCTCTGGTGATCGGTTCCACTGGTATCGGATTCAAATCCCGACCATGTCATGTATTTTTGTAGTGGTTCGGAATTCACTTTAAATCGTATGTCCTGGTCGAATATAACTGTAGACGTTGGCCGTAGAGCTGACACTCCTACCCCATAAAAAAAAACATCTCCTGTGTTTAAATCGGAATAGGCAGGCGGCTTTGGCCCACCATGGGGTTGTTGCGGCAATGAAGAATATATATATATATATATATTTCCAGGAGACCCATGAGTCTTTTTGAAGTGGTCCAGTGATGTTAGCCATTTTTCGGTATAATTGTTGAAGTGTTTTAAGTAAAGAGCATAAGAGAAATTAAATTGTAGTCGGAAGGAGATAACTTTGGTAAATACAGCGGTTAAGCAAGAATTCTCAGACAATTACAGAAATGTTGTCTCTGATTCGCTGTTTTATGATGAGACCATGTCGTCCTTCAATAGCACTTTTCCGTGTCTTGTAGTTCATTCTAACTCTTACGAATCAATGCATGGCTCAAATTGATCATTTGTTGGTGGTTGCGTATGGTATTAACTGCTTAACTGCACCTGGTTTCAGAAGATCATAGATATTTTTTGACATTTTCGGTCGACCTGGGCGTTCTATCTTTCAAGCCGAAATAACAACTTTTGAATCGTCTAAGCCAACGGACACAAGCAGTCTTGCTTTGTGACATTGTCGCTGTAAATTTCTGCAAGTATCACCTCCGTCGACATTTGAATTTGAAATCTGTGAAGTCTGACTGACCAATTATTTTTGCTTCGAATGACACTAAACCCGATAATGTTTGAATAGTTTTCTGAGATTTTCCATTTCCTGTTTGTTCTGTTTCAGTTCGCATCCAGAGCCTTACTTGCCACACTATCACAGGTTGCAGATGGTGAATTGGTAAGTAAAAGGTTCAACATACGAAATTACATGTCACGCAATTAATGTAACGTGTTTGTTGATAAACCATAGTAGTGCATATTTCAAGATAAAGGTAAATTTCTAAAATGTCTCTGATATACCACTGAATATCAAAGTATATATACGCTGGAAATGTGAAAGTGTGTATACGTTGAAATGTATTCCATACATTTCCGTGAACTGTATGCACTATAAAATCACCACATTGGGTTAAAAAATTTTAAAACACACTATTGAGAGTATTTTATGAAGAAATCCACATTTATACATCCTAGTATCGTGATGGGCCTGAATGGCCACTATCACAGCCCTCTGGCGCTACAGGTTTTGGATTCGAGTCCCAGTTCTGCCAAGGATGTGTAGATTGGTTCGGTATCCGCTTTAAGCTATAAATTCCGGTCTCATATGACTGTAAGGGCGTCAAAGTGAAAAGTCAGACCTATCTATGGGTGCTCCATCACATCAGAAGCTGCCCCGTTTCTCTCCATCCATGAGTAGATTACTCATGAGATGTCCGTTCAGCACTACAGGACACTGAGGAATAGTCACAACACAGCAGCAACTATCGTGATGCAGAAACATTTACTCTTAGTTCATTAAAAAAAAAGTTCAATTTCTTAAATTCAACATTTATCCTTATGTGTTTGGACACATATTCGACTTCTACCATACTCACTGTTTATATTTTACAATGAATTAGCGATATATGTAATGTGTCTCCAGGAATTATAATCATTTACTTTTTTAAATATGCTTTACTTATTTAGATGATTTTACAACCATTTAACCAAACAAACTGGTTGCGCAGTTTAAATCTAAGAATGTATTTATAATTACCTTTCAGCGGTAATCAATATGAAGTCAAAATATTAATTAAAAATAATTAGAGAAACTTTAAGCAAATATATTTAATATCAAACTATAAATTTGGTGTGAGAAAATTTCATGAATATCGAAACACTTGCTTTTTACGAAATTGATGTAAACCCCCATAAGCTTTTATGTATGTAAATAAAAAGTAATGGGGTATGTATTTCTAGATTTAGGGGGTGTATTTCTTGATTAATTATTTTTGATTATGTATTTCTTCATGTATTCTTTGATTTGATTCTTTAATAACTAGCATCAAAAGAAAATTAACATAAATTTAGTTCATTATTAAGAACAATGTCTAGGTAATCAAATAATTTCATAAGATGTTATTAAACCCTTGCTAATTGCTATTTGCATATATTTTATTCCCAGCATGCAACATTATGCATTCGTGAAATAACGCACAGGATAAATGATGCAACAATTCTTTGTTACGTTTCAAGCACAAGAATGCAAAGGAGCCTAGTTAGCGAATACCAGTAACTAGCAAGCTGAATCTAGTGCGCAATAAATTCTTCTGTCTACCTCACTCGGGCTAAAGAATGATGCGCGTTCATTATTTAAAAAGCTCTTTAAAGTGTTTTCTCGGACTAGCTGAGTCTGCAACTGCGCACTGGAAATGTTTCTGACTCGGCCGAGCTTGGAGGCAACTTGTCGAGGACTGAATGGAAAGGAAAAAAGCTTTCCTTTTAAAGTTTGTTGCCATTGTCAGCAATTTACGTTAATATTAACACGAATGAATTTGACTATTTATTTTTAAAGTTAGAAACCAAGTGTTTTTTTTTTTCTAATGAATAATAAACACTGCTGGCGAGCCAGTTACAAAATCTGGTTTTTAGATGGCGCTAAATGTCTTTATGGTGATATTTATATGCCATACATACTTTATAACATATTTATATGCCATACTTAATTTGTGATTTATATCTATGAGATATTTAAAGAAACTTTTAAGGAGAAAAAATAAAATTATCTTTTTTTAATTCAATGATAGAGAATCTGAATTCAATATTGCACATGCTGTAGCATTTTTTTTTTACACACGAGGAGAGTTTTGCGATTTCATTCCCAGGAGAGAGGAATGTATGCTATTTAACAAATATATATTAAAACCATCACTCGAATTTGACAGCAGACGAATTTTATTCTGGGTAGTTATATTACATGCAATTAGCGTTTCGCAGTAATGAGAACAACCAAATCTGATAAAAGATATTTGGTATCATGGACAATGAGACTCAGAAAATTAGCGAATGTCTGTACGACCTTCACAGATCGAAACAACTACAGATTGAATATGAACTGCACCATGAGTTGTTACATCGTGATGGGTGATAGACCACGAGTTGACTGTGATGTTGACATTGTCTAACAGTTGTGGCACCGACTTCCAGAGCGCTAGTCACTCGGCCATCAAGCCCTTGAGTCATATTTTAGAATTTTAAAATTATAACACAAATATAAAATTTTTACAATTATAGATTAAAAAACAGAGAAATATTTTATATTGAATTCTATTATAAATATTTTTAATTCATTACAATCAATCGATAGAAAACATGTTCATTTAAGTATTAGTAACAGAGTTAACAGACTAAGCCAGAAATATTAAGAAAGAGAAGATTTCTAATATGCTAGGTACTTTTTCAAATGTATACATTTATTAGCAAAATATTTTAAGAACAAATTAGCACGAATTGATAACTACAGTGCATTAGGTGACAGCATCACGAAAGATTATTTTGGGGAAATCCAAACTCAGTTAAATATGGCTACAGTAAAAAGATCATTAACTGCAAAATTCCTCGAATTAAAAAATTTCCCTGATACAGAATCAAAACGGAGTCCAAGGTGATTTATGATTGTGTGTCTCCAGTCTTGCATAACACGAATCTTGGCAGAACAGCAAATCTGATCTTCTTTGTAGTCAAGACATGAAACGAGATGGAGTTCGAGCGAGCGTGGTCAAGCAATTACGGCTCGCTGTCGTTATTTAGTACAGAGGGAAGTTTTGAGAGCCACCGGGCTTTGTTTGCAGAGACTAAGAGATGAGTAATTGCACTTTATGTCCGAGAAGTCTCGCACTCCTTAACCGTAATGCACTCCTTCACTGTCCTTGGTAACCAGATTTCTACCTGCTGTCCTGACTGATGGCGATGAGGTTTTTTTTTCTTTCTCTACCCTCAATCCCACTTGTCGCCCCGGAATTAACTGCTCTAAAAAGCAATTTATCATTTTTGAATTACTCGTGTTTGACTAAGGAGCTTGTATAAAAAGTCGCGTTTTTATCCGTTGAAAGTCGGTCACTGGTAGAAGTTGTTTGCTTCCTAAAAGTACTCTGGGAAATTTAAATCCCGCACTACTTCTTTCGAATAACTCTGTACAGAGCTTAAAAAGTACTTAAAGAAGAATATAAAAAATATATTTTCGATCAGTTCTTAAAAATGCAAAATGGAGTAATATTAAAAGAATTACAAGAGAAAGGATTTATACTTTTGTAAACGAAATAACTAATGAATGTGGTTTTTTTTAAATATTAGCAAGCATCCTCATAATCTGCAATGATTATTGTTATTGACTAATATTTACGAAAGTAATCTATGAACAGTAAAAGAAAAAACAAAACAAAAAAAAAACATGACTTGGCACCAAATATTATAATTTCATCTCGAAAATCAGTACAAAAATCACTTTAAACTGATTATAAGGTTCATGGATATTATTTAAAGTGATCAATTCATCCTGAAAAGCATTACTCTTACAAAAATTAATTATAATTTAAAGCTTTGTTACAGCTTCGTACATCCTCATATGAATGTTATTGGTCATATCCAGATAGTTGAACTACATTGAGGAACATATTTCACTATTGTAACATCAGAAATTATTATTTCTCAACTCTGTATAACTTGTTAATAAATAAGTTCAAGTATAAAATCATTTGCCACTTGAAGAATTCATGAACAATCTTGTTAAAGAAAGAAAGTTTGACTATATTTACCAGATCCTTCTATGAGGCACAAGCAATCTTTTCGGTCGTATCCATTCTTAAGAATCCAGAGCACTCAAAAATGCATCAACTTGCAGGGTTGGTGTCAGAATCTTCATCCCGGATTCTTGTCTTTCATGTGCGGTGTGTGGAGAACAAGATTTCGATGGCGGTGCAAAAGCTCCTGAATTCATTATTCGGCGTAGGCAAACAGCGACGTATGGAGGCAAAAGTGGGTGGCCAATTTTCCGGGCTCTTTTCCTTCGCCGAGGTAATCACCAAGTGCATGTTGACGGAAGAGTAAACAGAATATGTATGTGGGAACAAAGCCATTGCGAAACTGTCGATTGATGATGACTTTCTGAAAGAAAACTTATAAAAATACATTTTCCGAAGGCGCTTCTCTCGAAACATCTTCATATTTTGAAAAGGAAATCGCAAATTTTGATACCTGAGGAAATAAAAATGGTATTGCTTTTGTCAAAGCAAAGTCTTTCCAAAGTTTTTTTTTTGGTAAAGGCACTGTCATTCTAAATTGTGTTATGGGGCTTTTATACATATAAGTGTGTATCAGTATATGTATATATAATACAAAAAAACTACTTACAATAAAATGTAATAACCAAAAGAGAATTAACAAGGGATTTTGCTTATATAACAAAGCCATAAAATAATATTCATTAAACACAAATCTACGTTTGACGGCAAAGATGATCCTTTCAAAAAGAAATTACCAAAAGGTGAAAAAACATTGAAAGAAATTGATTTAAGTTCTGAAATGAGCTTTAGTTACTACAACAATTAAAAAAATCCTGATACAGATATATATCGATCGAAAATATAAACGACAAATACTACAGCAGCAGGTTAAAAAGAATGTTTCCAAATATTCTAATACAGAGTAGGAAACAAACCGTTCAAAAATCAACTAAAAAAATCCCTAGTCTGTCTAAAGATTGACTCACTAAAGTATATGTACTATGTAAATCATTTCATTTCTGCCAGTTAAAGCAGTGAATTCAGATAAAAAAAAATGTAGTCACATATATGCCCACTTTATTATATATATATATATATATATATATATATATATAATATTTATGTAGTTTCGTTTTTTAACTACCTCTTCGGTTTTTGTTCACGTGTGTTTAACGATTTTCAGTTTCTGTATATAGTGGCGTAATAAAATCAAATAAGATTTTACCACATATAAATTTAATATAAAGAAAGTTCAGGACATTAGATGAGTAAAGAATAAACAAATGCATTAGATTAGATGCCTTTGGGTCATATTTGCATCATCATTAATGACGCAAAAGCTCCATGGTAGGTTAAACTAACCTAAACTTACCTACTAACATTTTATTTCATTACCTACTAACATTTCTAGGAAGGAGATGTATTCTCTCTTCACTGGACAAGGGTAACGGCCCTACTCCCAATAGTCATATTACACCAGGACCTACGATTTAAAGTGGATTCTGAACCACTAAAAGCATCCTTGGTACCTCAAGAAATTGAAGTTAAACTTGTGGCACCCACCTCCAGAGAGCTAATCACTCGGAGATCAGGCCCTGGGTCATATATTAAAATATTAAAACTGTAACAAAATATTAATTGTTTACAATTATAAAATAAAAGAAAAGAAATATCCTTGATTGGAACATTTTATTATATTTAGAAATATTTTTAAATTCATTACAATGAATGGATAGAAAAATTGTCCATTTAAATATTCCTGATATATTCAGTTAACTGTTAGCAGATCAAACCAGAATGATTAAGAAAAAGAAGATTTATAATATGCTAAGTACTTTTAAAATGTATGCATTTATTAGCAAAATATTTTAAGAACAAATTAGCACGAATTGATAACTACAGTGCATTAGGTGACAGCATCACGAAAGATTATTTTGGGGTTAATCCAAACTCAGTTAAAAATGACCATTGTAAAAAGATCATTAACTACAAAATTTCTCGAATTAAAAAATTCCCCTGATACGAAGTAGAATGAAGTCCAAGGTGATTTATGATTGTGTGTGTCCAGCCTTGCATAACACGAATCTTGTCAGAACAGCAAATCTGATCTTCTTTGTAATCAAGACGTAAAAACGAGATGGAGTTGGGCTCGAGCGAGTGTGGTCAAGCAATTACGGCACGCTGTCGTTTTCAGTGCAGAGGGAAGTTTTTAACAGTCACCGGGCTCTGTTTGCAGTGCCTGGGAGATGAGTAATTGCTCTTTTTTATGTTCGAAAAGTCTCGCACTCCTTAACCGTAATGCACTCCCTATATTGTCCTTGGTAACCAGAGTTCTACCTGCTGTCCTGACTGATGGCGAGCTTGTTTGGCGATGAGGTTTTTCTTTCTCTCCCCTCAATCCCACTTGTCGCCCCGGAAATTAACTGCTCGAAAAAGCAATTTATCCTTTTTAAATTACTTGTGTTTGACTGAGGAGCTTGCATCAAAAAGTCGCGTTTTTATCCATTGAAAGTTTGCCACTGTGTGAAGTTTGCTTTCCTTGTTTGTTTCCTAAAAGGACTTTGGGTAATTTAAAACAAGTAATATCCCTTTTGCATATCTCTGTAAAGTTTTTAAAAAGTATCTAAAGATATATAGAAACAAAAATTTCTTGCACAGTTCTAAATGTAAAATAGAACAATATTAAAAAAAAAATGCCAGAAAAATGGAAATATACTTTTACAATCGAAATAACTTATAAAGGTGTTTTTTTAAATATTAGTAAGTATCCTCAGTTGTTGCAATGAGTATTGAAATTGACTAATATTTAGTACAATAATAATCCATGGACAGGAAAAGAGATTGACACATATATTATAATTTTATCACGAAAACAAGCATACAAAATTATTTAAAATGATTATAAGGTGTATGGATATTGCTTAAAACGATTACCTTTCATTGTATTTTCAATATTAGTAATTATCCTCATATGCTGAAATGATTATTGGCATTGCCTAATATTTATAATGTAAGTAATCCATGAACAGAATGAAAGACTTGGCTCAAATTTTATACTTTCTTCAACTAAAGTATAAAAATTGCTTTAAAATGATTATAGGTTGTATAGCTATTACTTCAAAAGATTATCGAATCGTTTAAGAAAGAATTATCTTCCTGTAAAATCCCTATTAAGTACTTATACAAAATACTTATTCTTCCTGAAATCATTAAAATAAATCTAACTCTTCCTACAAAGCGTATTTGTACTGTAAAGCTTTATTAGAGCTTCTTACATATTATACGAATGATATTGATCATGTCTTGACATTTGAACTATATTGATAATCATATTTAGCTATTGAAGCATCAGAAACTATTTTTAATTCTGTATTACTTGTTAATAACTAAATTCAAGGGTAAAATCATATTCCATCTGAAGTATACTCGAACACTCTTGTTCAAGAAAAAGTTTGACTATATCTACTAGATTCTTCTGAGAGGCACAAGCAATCTTTTTCGGTCGTATCCATTCAAGAGAACCCAGAGCTCTCAAAAATGCATCAACTCGTAGGGTTGGTGTCAGAATCTTCATTCAGGATTCTTGTTTTTCATGTGGTGTGGGTAGAACAAGATTTCAATGGCGGTGCAGAAGCTCCTGAATTCATTATTCGGCGACGCGTGATTCGCGTAGGCAAAGGCTCTTCGCGTAAGCAAAGTTCCAGGCTCTTTTCCTCAGCCGATTCAATCACCAAGTTTATGTTGACGGAAGAGTGAACAAAGTATGTATGTAGGAGTAAAGCCAATGCAAATCTGTCGATTGGTGTTGACTTTCTGAAGACAAATTTAAAAAAATATGTTTTCTGTAGGAGCTTTCCTTGAAACATCTTCATATTTTGAAAAGAAAATCACAAATTTTGATGCCGAAGGGGAAAAGATATTGCTTTTGTCAAAGCAAAGTCTTTTGCAAAGCTTTTTGATAAAGGTTTTGTCATTCTAAATTGTGTTCTGCGCGCTCACGTGCATATGTGTGTGAGTGTGATAGTTTATATATAGTAAAAATTACTGAAAATCAAAATGTAATAACCGAAAGAGAATGGAAAAGAGATTTCATTTTGTTTAACAAAGTCATAAAATAATATTTGTTAAACATAATGTTTGACTGAAAGACAATCTATCAAAAAAAAAAAAAAAAAGGAGAAATTACCGAAAAGGTGAATTGATTTAAGTTCCGAAATACTCTTTTAGCTACTATAACAAAATTAAAATTCTTGAAATATATTCGTCAATTCATCTTAATACAGTGCATTGAAAAAATAAATTATCGAAATAAATTGATTTAAGTTCCGAAATACACTTTAGCTACTACGACAACATTAAAAAATGTGAAACATATGCATCAATAGAGAAGTAAATGGCAAATACCACAGAAGCAATTAAAAAAGAAATTGTTAAAATATTCAATTAGAGAGAGTGGGAAGCAAATCATTCAAAAAAAACAACTAAAAAAATCACAAACCTGCCCAAAGACAGATTCATTGAAGTTTATTTACAATGTAAATCATGCCGTTTCTGCCAGCTAAATGAGTGAATTCAGATAAAACAAATACATATACATATACATAAACATATTTATATATATAAATATATAGTGTTGATGTATTTTCTTTTTTGATCTTCATCTGCAATTTGTTTTCTTCATTTTATGTTTGTGTGTGTTTTTACAGTTTTTTTGCTGCAACTTATTATTGAAAATGGTCTCATTATCCATAAGATTGATTATATACTGTCAGAGTTGAGTGACAGGTTGCTCTCATTAGTGCAAATCACTAATTGCATGCAGTAAAAATATCCACTACCCTGCTTATTTGCTGTCAGATTTGAGTGATAAATTTTATTATGTAGTTAAAGAATATACAGTTTTTTTCCCGTGGGAACAGAAATGCTATATATCTTCTCATGGAAAAGTGCTACAAAATATACAACTAAAATATTTCAGCAATATTTTATTATAAATATTCGTTTGAGTGTACATTAGTGATCCTCGTGTACAATATATGCATACCCCGAATACTCCACCGAAAGATGAAGAGAGGCAACGCCTTCTGGTATTACATTTAGGGATAACTGTCCCACATTTGCGTGCCGTATAGGAAATTTCTTACCAGATAAACTTACTCTCTATGCGTTCTACAAATCGCCATCGAGTCTCTTAGCTTCTGAAAGCAATGACTGCAACGAATGCCATCAGCAGATTCAAGCATAAGTTCACGCATACGTTAGCTACGAGATTTACTACTAGGTAAGGTTCGTTATTTCTATTGAAAAAAAAAACAAAGACCGATTTATGTATGTATAATTTACTAACTATTTCTACACTATACTAATAGATTGAAGTTATTATGCTATTTTTATAAAAACTGAAAATAGGCATGAATAAAACTACCTCATTCTTTTTATAGCATACCATTTTTTTCAATGAAATATTACAGGCATCAGCCTAACCTACTATCTCCTTTTATGATAGCTTCTTTTATTTATGTTGAAAATGAAATATTACGGCTATTAAGATAAATATTCATAAAAGTATGTTAGGAAACCAAGAAAAACTACGGTTAGAAATCATATCAATTATAAAAGAAAATTTAACTAAGTAAAGATTTAAAAAGAAGAATATTTAACTATTCTAGAGAACAACATAGGAATTTCAAAAGGGATTGTTCTGGAAATAGTTTAATTTGAGAAGTTCAATAGTCTTATGAAATTCACTCAGCTCTCAGTGTTTGACGTTCTTTTTTCATCACTTTTACTATTTTGTTGTTATTTTTTTAACTCATATTGTGCAACTTTTGAGAAAAAAATAAATAAAAGACATTTTCAGCTCGAGACATTAATCAAAATACTCAGACGGGCTATGCATCTTCCGAACTACTTCTACTTTTTATTCATATAAACCTCTTAAAAATTTCTTTGTTACATTAGATCTCTTCATTTAATCACGTTTGTAAGTGATGAATAAAACTTTGAAAAGAATTGCAATGAGAAAATAATTATATTAAGTATAAATATAAAAAAAAAAAAAAAGTATGAGGATATAAATACTGGTATTAAAACATTTCTGAGTTAAAAAATTTGGTTTATAACGAAAACAACACATACATGTGCTTTATAAACATAAGATTTAAAATGTTAACGTTTAAGGAACTGTAAATTATTATTACAAATTAAATATATTTAACAGGCAATTATGAATTTAAATATATATATATATATATATAGATAGATGAATAAAACTATAATGAGAAAATAATTATATTAAGTATAAATATAAAAAAAAACCAGTATGATACTAAAAATACTTTGCATTAAAACATAAAAATTTGGTTTTATAAAGAAAAACAACATAATTGCATATTTTGAACGTTTAAGCAAATTAAATATATTTAACAGGTCTTTGAAAAGAATTGCCTTTTCACATCTGGGTTTATAAAGAAAAACAACATACATAAGATTTAATTTTTTTATGAATTTTTTACAAATTAAATTATTTAACAGGCAATTATCTTTTATATTAGATCAGATAAATATTTTAATTTGGATATTCTGATGCCTCCTTTTCACATAATTTTTTATATCTTTTTCTTATATCAGATAAATATTTTTGATATTTCTTAAATAAATTTTTTTATTGTATATTTATTCATTATAAAATTTAAATCACATTTTGATGAAAATAATTTGAGCGTCAATTATCCTAAAATTTATAGTTAATAACCAAATAATCTCCGTTTTTCTATAATTTACATCAAACGTATTCCACTGAGTTTTTTGGTAGTCTTACATACTTGAATCTCTAATTACTGCACATCCTGTTCGCTACATTTAGCGATTTTCCGAGAAAGCCAGAAGTGTGGCATTAAACTGCACTTTTGCTCAAATTACATTAACGCATATTTATTAAAATTTAACGTTATGGAAATAAGTTAAAATACAATAGTCCTACAATTTGCACAGTAATAAACAAAAAATCTCTTGTTTATTTTCGACAACGACAAAAGTAGCTTGTGTGTACTTAATCCACTGATTTTCTACAGCCTTAAATCCTTGAATTTCTAATGAGCGCTCACATCACGATCGTGACGCTGTCAAAGTCACTAACGAACTTCATGCGTTGTGTTTGTTAACAAGCCATTAGAATGAATTCATCGTGATAATATTTCCATATCCATGTCACGTGTACAGCTAGAGACAGTGATGACTCATCACAGAAAGCACGCGTAATTGGATCACGCGCGGCCCGAGAAGTTCTTTGCGTAGCTTTAACGAGAAAGAAGTTTTTCAGGTGAATGGATTACTACTTTTATTTTGAAAGCAGTGCTTGTTAAAAGCAATGTAATAGCACCTCGTATTAAATTATTTAGGTAGTTTTAAAAGAATGGTTTGGTGTTTGACTTTCATCAGTGGAATTTCAGCGTGTGCTGCATATAATTAGTAATAATCATAATTTATGATTCATACAATATCAAATATCTTAATGAGAAACAAATCCTTCAATAAATGATAGGAAATGGGAATTTTTGCAATTTATGTGTCAAATTTTATATGTGTTAACATGCTGCAACTCTTTCTAACAACTAAATTTGTCTCTGAGATCGCCAATTCTGCCATTCTAATTGACGCCAATTTTGTCATTCAAATTTCTCACGTTTTCAAAAATTCGAATTATTTTTTATATTTCTTACGTGGGTACTTGATTTGATATAAGTTTTTGATTTGATTAGTGGCATATTCACAGAGGATTTAATGCCCTCATCGTACACGTTGATGCTACAAGTCCTTTTTCTAAAACAAATAAATTTATTTTTTATTGTTTTGACTAATCCTCAGTGTTCTGCAGTGGATGGGCATCCCATGAGTAATCTACTCATGGATGGAGGGAAAGGGGCCGGCTTCTGTTGTGATGGAGCACCCATAGGTAGAAGTCTGACTTGGTTCCGTGACGCATTTACAGTAAAATGAGGCCGGGACTTACGTTTTAAAATAGATTTCGAACCACTACATACATCCATGGCACCGCCGGGACTCGAAACCGAAACCTGTGGCACCGAGGACCAGAACACTAAACAGTCGTAGCTTGGTATAGCGTGGATTCGAACCACCAACAAACATATGTGCCACATCCCGGATTCGAACCTGAAGCCTGTGTTTACTATTGGAAGTGGATGTAAAGCAAGTAAATTAAGCAATTTAAAGTAATTTTAGATAATTAAGTAAATAAAGCAGGAAATTTAGCATTACACAAGGTGCAGTAGTAGAAGGCTCTTACAATGATCTCACATTTTCCAGTGTAATAATAACAAACACTTTCTAGGGTGTCATTCGTGATAATTTCTTTTTCTAAAGTTTTATTTATTGGACTTCACTGTGAAGCTGTGTGTATTCCCAAATCGTTACTAAATAAACTTACTTTTATTTTTTTATTAACCTTATAAGAACGAAATTTCTGATTCACTATTATTTTTTATATTTGAAATCAAATTTTCTTGACTGTGAAGACCTACATACCATTCAACAAATCGTTTCTAAGTAAACTTACTTTTATATATGTTCGCAGATAATTTATATTTTTTGCATTATATATTATGTTGCAATCGGAACCATAACTGTTAGATACAACTAACAATATCAATCCTTATTACCGCTAATAATTGACGATTGAAGTATATAAACATTTACAAAACTGCATGGAAACTTTGTAACTCATCTTCTTGAATGCCGAACCACGAAAAGGCTTTTGGAAAGAAGGAAAAATAACTGACGCATGCGCACAGAAGTGGGCTAACAGCTGGTCAGTCACAGTGATGATGATCGGAACCCGCAATTTGCACCTCGAGGATTTATTGTTTATGGGGGCCATCACCGATTCTTTGCATCGTTATCGCACGCCACCCGGCAATTAGCATTAGCCTGACTAACTACCAAAGAATCGCCATCTGCTTAATGAGAAAGGGAAGACGTTTAAATTTTAAAAACTGGTTTTCGATTTGCGCTTTTGTTCACTGCCTCATTTAACGCGGAGGAAATTAACTGAGTGTAGTTATTAAACGCTCAGCTAGAACCTCGCGTTTTTGGGTAATGGCTGTATTAACCCTTTCCGGAGATAGTGGAATTAATAGAAAAGTTATTAGTTTTGCAAAACTCTCTTTTAGGGATGAGGGATTTGAAACAATTCGTTAATGTGAGTTCACTAATCGAAATGACAATTCATTTATAAAGATAAAATGACCAAATGAGGGCATTCTTTTGTAATCAATCATTCAAATTATATACCTAGGAGAATTTTAGATAAACTCCTATATTTGAACTGCCAAGTTGTATCAGGGTTTTATCTCCGTATCTCTCAGAATTTTTCTTTTCTTTTTCTTTCTTGAATCTGTGAAATCAGAATTGGAATTAATTTCCATGTCTGTAAAATATTTTATGTAGTGATGAGGGTTTTGTAGGATAAAACAAGAAATATATGATTCTAGACTTTTATTACATTTTAAAAAGTTAAAATTATTTTAATCAAATAATTATATTCACGATTTTAATTGATTTGAAAATTAGAATCTTAATTGGTTTTACATTTAAAATTTACAAATTATTTACCCTATTCGTGTCTCAGTGGCAACGCTTGCCTCTAGTGATCATTAGGGGGAGGTTCCATCCTCTGGTGGCGTTTTTTGTAGGCACTGCTTTAAAAAAAAAATGGAGCTTGTAATGTTCAGCATCTTGCCTCATTAGACGAACTACCTGGTGGGAGTTGTCCAGGTTTTTCTTCCCTTATCCAAATGTGACTAGTTTTCTCTAAAAGTCCTGCCAGTAGGCACTGAACTCCTTTTCATTATCACGGAGCCAATTCAGACTTCTACCTACGAATGCAACAGAAGCTGAACGCCCCTGTTTCCCTCCTTCCATGAGACCCCACGGGTTCTTGTACTTGGTCTAAATATTGCTGTCTACCAAGAAGGATAAGAAAACAAATTATTTGGCGTAGCATGAACTACGGTGTTGTTGGGTCACTAAACACCACCAACTTTTTACCAACCTATCTCAGTTTTTTTCGATTAAAATAACTGATTCTTTTGCCAAAAATTTATTTATATAAAAATAATTAGTCCCCATACTTTTCAATTAAATATTTCCATATGCCCATAAGCTTTTTGAGGCTTTTTTTTGTATGAAATTCATTTATCCATGGGGAAAAATTCTAGTTCCATTTTATGATCGTCTCCTCTTGAAGTTAGCCTAAGTTCTACAATATGATTAAATTAAGTTTTAAAGAGATGTCGATCTGTTGAAGCAAGATCTACATAATAATATGAGTAAGCAACCTCAATCAAATGGTAATCCAGCCAAATTCTTCTGGGGGATTCTTACTCAATCTTGCAGTATGGAGTGTGGCATTGACATTATACAGGATAATTCCATTTTCTTTATCAATGAAGGCCATTTTTCCTAGCAAAAATGTTTTAAAGCGATTTATCTCCTAATAGCAAACTTACTAGTTATTACATCATGTTCTAATGCAACTTGCAATACAGAGAAATTTAATCTTTATGCCATAAGCAAGTGCTGCACCGCTGTCACTCATTTAACACTACCCAAGGGGCACGTGTAGCTACGACGCGAGTACTGGGCGATCCTATTAGACCGGGACCTACGGCTTAAAGTAGATTCTGAACCATTGCAAACATCCATAGTATCGCCGGGAATCGAGTCCTGTGGTACCGAGTGCCAGAATACTTGACCCCCTCCACCATAAGCCCCAGTTATTATATAATTGTCACTTAAAAGCTTATAATGAACAATTCCTTTCATATCCTGCCATACATTTAAAGATACCATCTTTGAATACAAACTACTTCAAGGTTGTTTAAATAGATCTTAAATGACTGCTAAGTCATTGTATTTTGTGCTCAGAATTTTTATAGAAATCTAATGATTTATCATAGATAATTTGAAGTTGAATTGGTGTTATCATATAATTTCCTTAAAAAGCTGGCCGAATTTCTTTTATTACATGACATCATTGTTACCTTAACAGATAATGAATTATTTTGACTCAAAGATCTAAAACGCTAACTAGAAGACAAATTAAATGAACTTGAAAACCAGAAATGAAACGCGTTGACGTCTTCTTTTATTGGAAGATTTCCTAACATATACTACCTTACACAATTTTATCCCTGAAAGTTCCCTTGCAAGGCATTGTCTCCTCACAACCTTCTCTCATCATGATTGAAATGATAAGACATTGTTTCTTTATATAACGATAAAGAAACGTCTAATAAAGATTTTAAATTGTAATATCAAGTTTTAATAGTACCATACAACAATCAGCTGTCAGTCATCATCAATTGCAACATTGTATGAGTTCTTAATGTTATTATTACTATTTAGTTAACAAAAAAATCGATGTCTGTGGTAATACATAACGCTTATGTTTGTAAAGAAATCATTTTTTATTTGCTCGTTAAAAAATTGAATAATTTTTAGAAAAAAATAGGCATTATTCATAGAATTTTTTTTTCTACGTGGAATGACTAGAATGACATGTACTAGACTGAGATCTGCTAACTAATGTTATGAAATAAAAGTTTATTATAAAATATATTACATAAACATATAAAAAGTGTTATTAATATTCTATATTCATATTTGTCTTCATATTAAAAAAATTGTTAGACAACAGTTAGAAGACAAAGTTTTGTTTTCATTCTTGTTTTTAATATGGAATATGACTTTTATAAAAAATCTGTAAAATAGTAATAATAATATAATAAGAACTCATACAATGTTGCAATTGATGATGACTGACCGCTTGATTGCATTTAGAATGTGACACTAACAATGACAAAGGGTTTCAATTCAATATTTACTAGTAGACCAGTCTGAGCACCGGGGACAGATAGCCGAGTGACTGGCTCGGTGCCACAGTTTTTGGGTTCGAATCCGACGGTGCTATGAGTGTCTATAGTTGAACACATTTTAAACTGTAAGTTTTCGTCTAATATGACTATTGGGCGCAGGGTTGACAACCCTACCTCGTTAAAAATAAACATATCCTGTTTCGAAATTTGCCAGTAGGTCGATGTCCATGGCCCACCATAGAGCTGTTGTGCCAATGAAGTAGAATGTTTGAAAGTCACTATCATAGGGATTTTATACGCTAACACACCATATATTTTAAATATTTTTCCACTTAGAATATTAGGCAGGACCTACGTAGAAGAACATGTATGTAGTAGACTAAACTATTCGGCCTGATGGCTAATTGGCTAGCGCTCTGGCCTTTTGGTACCCCAGGCTTTACAGGTTCTAATCTTGGTGGAGGCATGGATGTTTTTTAGTGGTTCGGAATCCGCGTCAAACCGCTGGTCCCCGTCAAATTATACTATAGCGGGTGCAAAAATGACGGTAAAGAGGCAAACAAACCAATACTTCTAATTTTGTCACCTAAATTTTGAACTAATTTCTCCAAGATAGTATTTGTGGTGTGTTTGCACCTTTTCAAATAGAAAAATGTTTAAAATTACATCCTACCTACTAATTTTGTTGCTCATACTCATAAAGACTATTGAAAACTGTATTTTAAATATAGGAATATCTACAAACATTTCTATATTTTCTGTACGATGAATTAATATACACACAGTACTTGATAAAATGAAATTTCAATAAATACTGTCACTATTTAAAATTTTGATAAAACCTGCAAGTATTTAATAAAATAATTCGTAGTTATAACTTTTTATTGCTAAAATTATTGTAATTAATTGAAAATAACAATAGCTATAAAATAAAATTTTTTATAAATCTATTAAATACACATAATTAAAAGTTAATGGAAATTTAAAACAAAATTGTTGGACAAGTAAATTAAATTTAGATATATAGTTGAATATTTCAAAGATGAAATATTTATTGGTAAAATGTCAGAAAAAGAACATTATTTCAAGTTTATTTAAATCTTGCTGCACAAATTAAAGAACCAGACACCATAAAATAAATTGATAATTAATGAATTTTTTGTTTCAAAATAAAAATTAAGTAAAAAAAAATTTTAATTCTATTAATGTTATCAAAATTAAAACATAAAAATAAAGTAAATTAAAAAAATAAATAAATAAATAAAATTCTTTTATAAATTTGATCTTTTTTTTTTCATTATTTCACAGATTTATAAAAACTGCAGTTTCATACATCTATTCAATGTAGTATATTTAGTTTGTTACTGAACTTATTTCTAATTATGTTTGACTATTTACATTAGCGACCGAATAACACGAAAAGCAATTAGAGCATATAATATAATGAATATTTTCTTTATAATTTTATAATTTATTTTAATCTTATAATGTGAAAAATGAAAAACAAAAAATCTTATAGAATTTGCAATTCAATAACACATTTTTTAGAGTAAAATATTCATCATAAAATATAGCATGAAAACAGTGCAGTAGAAAAGTAGAAAATATAAAGAATAATTTGATCTATTTGAAACAAATATATAAGGAAGAAATATTTTTTTTATTTAACAAAATTGAGTTTCTTTGATCTCAAAATGAATTAAATCGAATTGAGTTGCGTTGTTCAAGTAGAAATATTTCTATAAAAACATAAAAAGTTAATTAACTTTACTAATTAAAGTTTTAGTGAACACTAATCTATATATATTTTATATAGATATTTTTCTGAATCATTGTTTTTGTTCACCAGAGCGAATTAATATATTTTTAGTTAACTTAATTAACGATGTTTTTTTTTTTACTTATAGATGAATAACACTGATTTTATTAGAATAATTCAATTAAAAATTATTTATTTGGTTTTTTTACTGTGAATATAATTAAAGTTCCTTTCAAAATGCTGTCAAAAAGCAACCACTCGCCACAATGAGTTTAAATTTGAACTGAACATACTTGAAGAATGGGAGAAATGGTATGGCATCCAAAAACGTTCCATCGATTTTCCCATCCAATTTGGTATGACCTTGTCGGGTGGATGGGCTTTCCACTAACAGTGTTAGAACTGTTGAATGACTTGGAAGTCATTTTTCCGTCAAAAAAAAAACCAAAACCATCAAGCACATTGAACACTACAGTTGGTTTAATGTTCAACTCATGCCAAATGTTACTTTATGCAATTTTGAGTATTAATAACTATAGATATACAGCTGTAAAATATAGATAGAGAGATATAGAGAAGTAAGTCAAATTACAATGAATACACGGAATTATTTATTTTCTGAAGTCTATGTATTTCTGCATTAGATGCATCTATACATCAACTATTGCATATAACTAATAAAAATGTAATTTGAAAAGTGTAAAAATAATTTAATTTAAAGAAGTAACTATAAATATACATGAACATAAAAATGTAAAAATTAAAAAGAAAAAAATGTTAAGGCAAGAAACTATTAGTGTTCTAATAGATAACATTTTTTGTAGTTATATTGTCTGGACTTGTGCCTGCTATCACACTGAAGATTATTGTAGTTATCTCATGCAGTTTTGAGTATTAGTAAATATAGATATACAACTGTAAAAAGAAATATAAATACAGAGATATAGAGAAATGTATACTTAGCCTAAATTCACTTCTAAATAAATGACATAACTATATTTCGTTGGAATTATTATAACAATGTATTTAATATCTTTGATTTAAACATTTAAAATAAAAAGCTTCTGCCTTTAGCTTTCTTTATTGTCTCTTAATCTGTCATGAAATGTAAATTATTCATCTGAAACAAATTAAAGCATTGTTGAAAACTAAATTATATTGCATTCAACCATTATTAATATCATAAAAACTCATTTCAACACTTATGACACAAAAAAAAAAATAGAATTTCTGAATCAATTTGATAAATGAAGTTACATTTATATTATTATGATTATGAAAATTAATGACGAAAAGTAGTTATATGAATTCTATTATATCCCTGATTGCATAATTTTCTTTTTTTTAATGAAAAGTTATTTAAAAAAAAAAAATTCAATTCAAAGATTACTGTATCTATTTTCGTCTTTGAAAGATAAATTTTATTATTAATAGGTTTGGCATATTACCCGGAAAACGTTGCATTGTTGCTTCTTTGCCAATTCAGCGAAGTGAAAGAGAAACGAGTTATACAGATATTTATGTATTTGAATGGAAAGCTTATTTATCAATTGGCTTTTCGTGCATTTGTGAAAAATGAGAAAAAAATGCGTTTGCTGTTTCATCGGAAATTTTCATCATAAAAGTTATTTAGAACTATTCATTAAGTAATAAAATACCCCCACAGTATTATTTATGCATCTGTTTATCATTGATGAACAAAAGAAGGATTTTTATGGACTCATTTAACATTTTTTTTTTTTTTTTTTTTTTTTTTACTTTAACACAGACGACGTTTTTATTCAAAATATATTATTTGGCATAAATAAATTAAATAATTTAAAAATATTTTTTTTTTATTCATAATATACAAATTGACAGGAGCCTAATGGGGCTCTCTGCCGATCGGTACGACAGGTTTCGGGTTCGAATTCAGCTGTACCCGGTGGTGCCATGGATGTTTGTAGTGGTTCGGGGTCCACTTTAAACCGTAGGTCCGGTCTAATAGGATGGTAGAGCGTTGTGCGAGTAGTGTTACTCGCGTCCGTGGCCTATCCTCAAGTTACACGTGCCTTATGGGTACTGCTAAATGTGATTATGGCATAAAGATTAACTGTCTGTGCATTAGAACAACAACAAATTATTTGTATTTTTTAAATTAAGATTTAGTACTAAAAAAAAAATTCTTGAGAGATTTTTTTTTTTTTAAACTGTTCTTCTTTTACTTACTTACAGATGCTTTTAAAATAAAATTCCAAGTCACTTGTAGTAAAAATCCTCTATGTAAACTATACTACAAACGGGGAAGAGTTGAAGGTTGATAGATTTTTCGTTTAAGCTTGCATTAATAGACCTTGGTTTTGCACGTTTTTTCCCTCGTCTGACGTTGGAACCGAGGATTGGGAAGAGAGGGAGAAAAAAGGAGTGGACAGTCGAGTGAAGAGTTCCAGGGAGTACTTAGGGTTAAAAAAAACTCTTAAACAAACTGGCTTTTAAGGAGATTTTGTAAATATTAGTTATATAATTTTGTGTGCTATGTGTTGCAGTTGTGCAGTGCTATTATTACAACTTTGATAAATGTGGCAGCTAAACATCTGGTTATTATTTGGAAAGAAAGCTTATTTATCAATTAGATTTTCGTACATTTGCAGAAAAATGAGAATAAAAAATGCATTTGCTGTTTCGTAAATTTTCGTCATAAAAATTTATTTAGAACTATTCATTAGGTAATAAAAATACCTTACAGCATTGATATTTATGCATCTGTTTATCATTGATGAACAAAAGAAAAAAAAAAAAACTATACTTGAAGGTTGGAAGAACTCATTTGACGAAAATAGTTTTATTTTTTACTTTGACAGAGATAGCATTTTTATTCAAAATATATTGATAGGCAAATTTGGCACCCTGTGTGGTCTCAAGGAAGGAGGTTTGTTTTCGGTTTGTTGTCATTTACCGGAGCTACAGTTTAACGTGGAAATGAAATTGAAACACATCCAGGATTCGAACCTGTAGCCTGTGGTACCAACAGCAAAGAGCGATAGCCAATTAAGGGGATAGCTACCACGCATTTAGAGAACAACTCTGAAAACTCCCACCAATAGTTCAACCAAAAATGCAATCACAAAAAACCGCCAAAAATCACAAACGCTATCAAGTTTCCTCGTTTTCTGAAAGAGTGTCTACAACAAAACCACCAGCGGTTAGAATCTTCGCCCTAATGCTCACCAGCAGCGTGCGTTGCCACTGAAGCATACGGTCGGTCATTTGTACCATATTAAATCAATCGATGTAAAAGTCCAATTATTTTTAGAAAGGCTTATCAAATGGATCCTTTTTCATAAATTACTTATGATGCTTTGGAAAAAACAATCCCACAAATTGTACTTAGCATACCACGTATATCGCAAAATTCTAAATTATATAATCAGCATATTTTTAGGCAAGAAATTACACTAGCTAAAAACTATTATAACTTCCATTAAAATTTAATAAAAAGGTTTGCATGATTTTTCTAGTACGTTAAGCCAAAAAAATATTCAATGTTGTAATACAACTAAAACATTTGCTTTATCATTTAATCGAACATTACTGAAAATTAAATACAGTCATTAGTGAGAAAGGAAATGTTTCATTACGTATTAGTTTAGCAGAAAATTGTAATTAACAAACCGATTAAATACTGTATATATTCCTTCTTGATAACAGTACCATATAATCTTTTGTCGCATGGACCAATACGTATTCGTATTATACTTATTATTCACGGAAAACCTTTCAATTAACTTTTGCTTTATATAGATAATCATTCTGAAATTATCATTAAGAAAATGCCTAATTTCAAATAATTCTCTCGCTGCCTTCAGATGGAAGAAAACTGTAATTAGCACCACGTTTTTTTCGTTTTTACTGATTGTTTATTTCTTATCAAATTTGCTGAGGTGTTCGATTTGTTTAATGGCGACATTAGTTTCATGAAGACAATAATAATAAAGATTTAAGGCTTCGAAAGTACTGATAAATATTATCTTTTATTCATTTAAACTGAAATAATCAGAAGTGATGATTTTTTTAATCAATAGTTGTTTTACATAATAAATGTTTACTTAAAATGTTCAATTAATGTTTTACATAATAAATGTTTACTTAAAATGTTCAATTAATGTTTTACATAATAAATGTTTTAAAATGTTCAGTTGTTGTTTTACATAATAAATGTTTACTTAAAATGTTCAGTCGTTGCTTTACGTTTACTTAAAATAGTCAAATGTTGTATTATAATATAAATATTTAGTTAGGATATTCAGTTATTGTTTTGCATAGTATATGTTTACTTATATTGTTCAATTGTTGTTTTACATAATATTGTTTTGCATAATCGATTGTTGTATATTTATTATTTTACATAATAATAATTATAACGAATTATTATTTTATATTAGTTATCACAATGATAATGTTTTTTTTTTGTGTGTCAATTTTATAAGACATGATGAGGTGAAAACCTGCTACCTGATATATGTTCTCTTCTCAATGAACTTTATGTAAATTCTAGATGAGTGTATAGAAAAGAAGGTGAAAAGTTAATGGGTCGTGACAGTGTTTTTAATTTTGAGTAATCTTAACAATATGATCTATGTCTCTGAACTATGGACATTGGCCAGATCTGATGAGGCCCATTTCAGGTATATTTAAGGTGAAGGTTTTAAGGGTTATTCTTGGAGGCTGTTGAAAGTGATTGTTGGATAAAGCGGTACAACGCAGAAATTTATAAATGCTATAAACACCAAAGTCATTTAATAATATTTTTATAATTATAGCAAAAAATAATTTAAGTGCAAAATACAGAAAAATATCAAAGCGGGAAGTGATTTGCTGTTAGAGTTAACTCAAATGCAATTTTATTCTAAAATAATTTTAAATACATTTCGATATTTTTTAATTTTTATGATAAAATAGATAGATTAAGATTCACAAATTAACATTTGTAATCATTTATTCTAATAGAGTTTGGATGTAAGATATTGTAAATTGTTACTCAATGTTTAAATAATCATTCAGTAGAAGACATTTTATTTGTTTCTTACTAATTCCAACTATTTGTTCAAAAGAAATTTTAATTTGCAAAATTCTATAAAACACAAATATACACAAATATATACTAGATACACAAATCCAATTTTAAATAAATGGCATTAATTTTAAAAGTTCTTTCATAAAAGCTTTGAAATAATTTATTTATTTATTTTTTTTTTTTGACAAATATGTATCTTTTTTTTTTAAAGTTTTATAAGTATTTTGAAGAATTAAAACATCTTAAAAGCATCAGATATTCTAAGATTTATCAAATAATTTCGAAAGATCATGTTTTATTTTCTTAATGCTATTTATTCAACAAGATTACGGCGAGTTCAATTTAAATTTTGTAAAAATTGCAGACCAGGGATTATTTTTGAATGCTCAAAATAAAGCGTTTCATTAAGTTTTTAAAAATGAAGAATACATTTTTGTACTTTTAGCTTACAAAATTTATTTTTATATTTAACAAACAAATGATTGAATTTCAAATCTTCTCATTGTAAGTCGGCACAAAAATTAGTTTTGAAAAATTTCTAGTTTGTATAGTTTGTAGTGAAATGTCTTTTTTTTTTTTTTCGATTTGTTATAATTTCTCGCTTTTCTGTTAAATGAAATTAGTATTGATTTTTCGAGTTCACTTATATTAATGCAAATGTGCTATCTTCGTCGTAAAACAAACTGAAAGCAAAAGTTATAGTGTCAAGTTTTCTGTTATGGAAGAATTAAAAATTAGATTATAAGTTTCCTTTTATTCAATCAAGTGAAATGCTTTTTCTTTTATTTCGATCGTTTTTGAAAATGTTTTCTGAGTAAATCTAAAAAAAGATGTTGTAATTTTGTTAATTTTAATAACTCTATGCTAATATAATTTAGAGCTAAAAATAAGCAAGTAATTTTATATTAAAACACTAATTAAAAACGAAAAATAAATAGAACTTAATTTAGTTTTTGCAACTTTGTCTTAATTGTCAGTGATTAGTATATCAATACTACCTGGATTGTCAAAACATGTACATACATATATATATATATATATATATATGTATATGATAACCAAAGAAGGATATATATATATATCCTTTCTTAGGAAAGAAGGATATATATATATATATCCTTCTTTGGTGCAACAACCCTATGATGGCCAAGGATCTCTGACTATAGGCAGATTTCGAGACAGGAGATGTTTTCTTATTACAGTGTAGGGTTGTCAGCAATACGGCCAGAACTCTATCGTCATATGATCTGCGGTTTAGAGTGGAATCCAAACCACTAATTCCAATCGGTATAACGAAGGACCAGAACGCTAGTCACTCTCGGCCATGAGACCTGATAGCCATGTATATACATAAATATAAATCTAACTATCTATCTAACATATGTTATATGGTAACTACTAAAAATATCCCCGCGATGCCGTGGATATTTTTAGTAGTTGGGAATCCACTCTAAGCCATAGGTCCGTACATCTTTTGAGGTGGTTCTGTGATGAAAGCCATATTTCGATATAATTGTTGAAGTTTTTCCTGCAGAGTGCATAAGAGAAAATAAGTAGTAGTTGGAAAGTGCCAAGTCTGCTGAATATAGAGGTTGGAGAAAGAGTTCTCAACCAACTACAGAAATGTTATCTCTTATGTACTCAGAAATGTTATGATGGGCGAAAAACTTCTAAATTTCTCGAAAAACATAAACTTCAAAATCACCTTTCCAAGGCTTGTAGTCAATTTTGTTTCTTTAGATCAATGCATGGTTCAAATTGAGCATTTGTATGGTATTAACTGCCCCACAGAGGCAATAAATAACAATCAATGATGTGAGAGGGAGAAGCGATGGTTGAGCAGTGGCAATAGACATGAGTCTTCACATTTCCATTGAAGATTGAACTCCTTATGCCGCCACCCTTGGTCTATATAAAGCAGTCTGAACAAATATTGGGCAAGCGCACTGCAAGTATAATCCAGGATATTTAGAGCATACTAGTCGTGCTTGAGTGGAAATTTCTCAAGCAGTATTTACTTTGGGTAGAAATAGGAATGCACCTCAGAATTTACTTCAGTACACCGCCCTGGGCCAAAGAAGCCAAATCGATATTAACTGTTTCACGTAATTTCTGAAGTCCACGGCCATGTTTGTGATTTTCGGTTGATCTAGGCTTTCTGTGCCTTTGAAGTCGCAATCACCACTTTTGAAACAGATAAACCTACCTACACAAGCTGTCTAAGGCTAGGATATTGTCCCCATAAATTTCTACACCTATCTCCTCCGTCTACATCTAAATTAAAAATCTGTGAAGTCTGTCTGATACTCTTTTTGCTTGAAATGGCACAATATTGAAAGACTTACACAATCTTGAAAGTGATAATTTCTTCTGCGTTCTGATTCAGTTCACATCCGCAGTCGTACTTGCCGTACTCTCTCAGGTTGCAGATGGTGAGAGCAAACAAGACAGTCTACCTATGAGGACTTAACATACGTTTCCACTTGACGACATAACTAATGAGCGAATAGGAAAGCAAACATACCCAAACTTCCTTGCCACATGAGTACCCGTAATGTGACCGTTGAAAAACTGTACTATTGCACATTTGAAGATAAGACTTAAATTTCTAAAAGGACTCTGATATACCATTGAAAATCAAAGTGCGTATACTTTGGAAATGTGTATATGTTGAAATGTGGATCATACATTTACGTGAACGGTATGCACTAGTAGATCTCCACATTGGGTATAAGAAATTTTAAAATACCCTATTGAGAGTATTTTATTAAGAAATCTACTGTTATGCATCCTAATATCGGGATGGGCCTGAATGGCCGCGTGTTTAGCACTCTGGCGCTCGGTGCGACAGGTTTTTGGAGATGGCGTGGATGTTTGTTGTGGTTCGGAATCCACTTTAAGCCATAGATTCCAGGACTCATATGACTGTAAGAACTTCATGGAGTCAAGTCAGACTTCTATTTCGAGTGCTCCATCACAACAGAAGCTCCATCTCTCCATCCTTGAGTATATTACACTTGGGATGTCCGCACTGCAGGACACTGATGATTAGCAGTATTAGCAGTATTTAATGACTTTTAGCTGTATTTAATGAGGTCAAAATCTTAATTAAAAATAATTAGAGAAACATTAAACAAAAATATTTAGTTTGAAAACATAAATTTGATTTTATTATCTTCTTCTAATGCAGCTGGCAAACAGACCGTGATTTTCGCCATAAGGGTTGCACCGATGTTACTCACTTTGAATTACTCAGGGGCGCGTGTAACTTGATGGTAAGTTACGGACGCGGAGTAACAATGCCCCCGCAGCGCTCTACGATCCTATTAGCACCGGGACCTACGGCTTAAAGTGGATTCCGAACCACTGCAAACACCCATGGCAAGGCCGGGGATTTGAGCCCGGTACCTGTGGTACCGAACGCCAGAGCGCTAGCCATTCGGCCATCAGGCCCTCATTATTATAAGCCTGGGAAATTTTCATTAATATATCGTAACACTTGCTTTTTCACGAATTTGATGTAAATCTCTTAATCTTTTATGTATATAAATAAATTATTATTTCTTCAGTTTCATTTTTAATAATTAGCATCATAAGAAAAATTAACATAGGTTTAGTTCATTATGAAGAACAATTGCTGAACAATCAAAGAACTTCATAAGATGTTATTAAAACCTTTGTTTTCGTAATTGCTATTTGCATATATTTTATTCCCAGCATGTAATTTTATGCATTCGAGAAATAACGCACTGTATAAATGATGCAACACTTCTTTGCTAAGTTCAAACCACAAGAATGCAAGCGAGGCTAGTTAGCGAACATCAGTAACTAGCAAGCTGAATCAAGTGCGCAATAAATTCTTCTGTCTACCTCACTCGGGCCAAAAAAGAGTGATGCGCATTCATTATTCAAAAAGCTGTTTCAAGTGTCTTCTCAGACCAGCTGAGTCTGCAACTGCGCACTGGAAATGCTTCGAATGCTACTAAGCTTGGAGGCAATTTGTCAAGGACTGAATAATGCGAAGTATTTCATTTCCATTCTCATATTTATTTTACATGAAAAAACTCACTTTAGAGTTTGTTGCCGCTGCCAACACTTTTCGGTATTATAAGCACGAATGAATTTAACTTTTCCTTTTTAAAATTAGAAACAGGGTGGCTTTTTCTTTTAATAAACTATAATGAGTATTGTTAACGTGGCAGTTAGGAAATCTGGTTTTTAAATGGCATTTAGTTCTGTATGGTGTTATTCATATGCTTATAAACTTAATTTATGATTTATATCTATAACATATTTAATGAAACTTCTATTGGGAACACAATAAAATTGTCTTTTTTAATCCAATGATAGAGGGTTTTAATTAAATATAGCATATGTGAAACCTATTTTTATAGACATCTTGACTAACCAATATTGGCGTATGACCATCATTACAGAAGAAACAATTGTCTGAAAGTTTTCTAAAGGTTTACTAGTCCATATCTATGCTGAATGTGGATGGAATAAAGAAACCTCACTTATTGCTATGAAGCATGTTTCTAAAGTTGAATTGTCATTTTTAATTTACCCTTTTAAATTGTTTAAGAACAAATGAAATACATGAAATTTCCTTAGTACGGTACGACTCAACTTCTTTAACATATTTGATCAACTAAGTTCCAGATGTACAAATTGTTTTAAAAGGTACGACTTAAAATTGAGTGCCAAATGGCAGTTTTAAATAAATTTAAAATTATAATTAAATGTGAAAAAGAAATTTAACTAGTTAATTTAGAATCAAAGCATTTACACTGGTAGCTGATACAGGTCTATAAATATCTATGGCATTTTATAAGGAAGCTAAAAATATGGCACGTAGCCAATTCAGCAAGAACAAACTTTGTCATTAAAGAGTGCGATTGCCTATCGTTTCAAATGTCTGCTGATCAGTGGAAATGTTCCCAAAAGCCATAATTCTATGACATATTACCACCAACGAACAATTCAATTATGTTCGTTATGAACTCTATTCGTTCGCTAAATTCGTTATGTTGTTATGAATTGTCATAATTGAATTCTTTCGTGTCTAATACTTGAAACAGTTAAATTGCCCAATCCACTATTGCTTTAAAGACTGAGAAAATTATTACGGTAATTTTGATGTATTCCTTCTCTCCCTGTCTTTAAGAATTCAATAGAAGCCTGGTCCACAAGGCATAAAGCTGTCCACGATTAGGTTTATCATTCCATTCTGTAGAAATTAGGAGGTTCAGAAATATTGGAAGATAATAATCCAGAGTGGGTGTTCACAGTCAACATTGACTAACTAAAGAAATGATCTTGTAAAGTGCATATTGTTTATAAGAGTGGTGTACTTAAAAATCAAATAAGATTTTCACCACATATAAATTTAATATAAAGAATGTTCAGGATATAAGATGCGTAAGGAATGAATAAATATATTATGTTAGATGACTTCGGTCATATTTTAGAACGTAAAAAGTAAAGCAAAAAATTAAATTTGTATAATTAAAAAATAAAAAAGAGAGAAATATCTTCTATTAGAAAGCTTCAATTTATTTAGAAATATTTTAAATTCATTACAATCAATTGAAAGAAAACTTATTCATTTAACCATTCCAGATACAGTATACAGTTAACGGATTAAGCCAGGAATATTAAGAAAAAAAGAAGATTTATAACATGTTAAGCATTTTTTTAAAATATACACCTTTATTAGCAAAATATTTTAAGTACAAATTAACACAAATTGATAATTGCAAAGCATTTTTATGTAGCAGTATAATGAAAGGTTATTTTTGTGAAAATCCAAACTCAGTTAAAATTGACTACAGTAAAGAGATCATTAACTACAAAATTTCTCGAATTAAAAATTCCCCTGATGCGATGTAAAACAGAGTCCAGGTGATTTATGATTGTGTGTGTCCAGTCTTGCATAGCACGAATCTTGGCAGAACAGCAAATCTGATCTTTTTGTAGTCAAGCCATGAAACGAGATGGAGTTCGGCTCGAGCGAGCGTGGTCAAGCAATTACGGCACGCTGTCGTTATTTAGTAAAGAGGGAGTTTTTGACAGCCACCGGGCTTTGTTTGCAGTGGCTGGGAGATGAGTAATTGCCATTTTATGTCCGAAAAGTCTCGCACTCCTTAACCGTAATGCACTCCCCCACTGTGCTGGGTAACCAGATTTCTACCTGAGGTCCTGACTGATGGCGAGCGTGTTGGGCGATGAGGCTTTTCTTTCTCTTCCCCCAATCCCACTTGTCGCCCCGGAATTAACTACTCGAAAAAGCTATTTATTATTTTTAAATTACTTGCGTTTGACTGAGGAGCTTGTATCAAAAGTCGGGTTTTTATCCGTTGAAAGTCCGTCACTGTGGAAGTTTGCTTTCCTTGTTTGTTTATTGAAAGTACTTTGGGTAATTTAAAACACGTAATACCTCTTCTGAATATCTCTGTTTTTGTTTGTTTAAAAAGTATTTAAAGTTTATTAGAAAAAAAAAGGTTTTCTTGAGCATTTCTAATACACCACTACAATACCACTCTAGAATAATATTTAACTAATTACAAAAGAATGGAAATATACTTTTATAATTCAAACCACTGATGAATTGATTTTTTTAATATTAGTTAGTGTCCTCATATGTAATGTTAATTGACATTGACTAATACACTGAAGTGACAAAAGTCATGGGATACCTCTTAATATCGTGTCGACCCTTCGCTAGCGAAGTGCAGCCAAATTTCTCCGCACAGTTCTAACAGACAAGTCCCTTGTACGTCCCACATTGATTTCTGCGGTTATTTGACGCAGTGTTGCTTGTCTGTTAGAATTTACGACTCTTTGCAGACGTCGCCGGTCTCGGTCGTTAAGTGCAGGCGGTCAACCACTGCGCTGTCCATGGTGGATGTTATGCCTGAAATGTCATACTCTCGGCACACTCTTGACACAGTGGATCTGGGAATGTTTGAATTCCCTAACGATTTCCGAAATGGCATGACCCATGCGTCTAGCTCCAACTAACATTCCGCGTTCAAAGTCTGTTAATTCCCGTCGTGCGTTCATCATCACGTCAAAACCTCTTCACATGAATAACTTGAACAGAAATGAAAGCTCTGCGAAAGCACTGCGCATTTATACTTGTTCTACGCGATGCTACTGCCATCTGAAAATTTGCATATTGCTATCCCATGACTTTTGTCACTTCAGTGTATTTATAACGGAAGTAATCCATGAACAGGAAAAAAAAAAGATGGCTCGAATATTACAATTTTGTAACCAAAACAAAAATAAAAATTACTTTAAAGTGATTATAAGGTATATGGATATTATTTTAAAATATTTTCTTTTTAATGTTTTTCTTAATATTAGTAAGTATCCTCATATGCTGCAATGATTATTGACATTGACTAATATTTATTTAACGAAAATAATCCATGAACAGGAAAGAAAGACTCGGCAAAAAAATATTACAATTTTATTACCAAAGCAATTAGAAATGTTTCTTAAAATGATTATAAGGTGTATGGAGATTGTTTAAAAAGATTATCAAAACATCCAGGATAGTTGAATTACTCTTACCACAAATCATAATTATAGTGGAAAGCTTTGCACGTCCGCATACGAATGCTATTGATCATGTCCTGATAGTTGAATTACATTGAGAAGCATATTTCACTATTGAAACACCAGAAATTATTCTTTAACTCTGTATTAGATGTTAATAAATAAATTCAAGTATAAAATTATTTTTCACCTGAAGCATTCTCGAACAATCTTGTTCAAGAAAAAGTTTGAACTATATCTACTAGATTCTTCCATGAGGCATAAGCAATCTTTTCGGTCGTATCCATTCATAGGAGAATCCAGATCACTCAAAAATGCATCGACTTGTAGGGTTGGTGTAAGAATCTTCATCCAGGATTCTTGTTTTTCACGTGCGGTGTGTGGCGAACAAGATTTCGATGGCGGTGCAAAAAGCTCCCGAATTCATTATTCGGCGATGCGTGATTCGCGCAAGCAAACAGCAACGCATGAAGGCAAAAGTGGGTAGCCAATTTTCCTGGCTCTTTTCCTCAGCCGAGGTAATCACCAAGTGTGTGTTGACGGAAGAGTAAACAGAGCGTGTAAGGAGAAAAACCATTGCAAAACTGTCGATTGATGTTGTTTTCCGAAGGCAAATTTATAAAAATACGTTTTCTGAAAGCGTTTTCCTTGAAACATTTTCATATTTTGAAAAGAATATCGCAAATTCTGATACATGAGTGAAAAAATATATGTGCTTTGTCAAAGCCAAGTCTCTAATAATCAAAGTGGACAAGGACTTTTTTTGGTAAAATTCTTTCTTTTTATTCTAAATTGTGTTATTTAAGTCCATTCGCATATACAAATGTGTGTCAGTGTATATAAGTACAAAAACATTGAAAATAAAATGTAATAATCAAAAGAGAATGGAGCAAACGGAACTTATTTTTGTATAATAATATTCATAAAATAATATTCGTTTAACACAAATATCTGCTGGACTACAAATACAATCCATTCAAAAACGAAATTACCGAAAAGGTAAAAAATTGAAGTCACGCGTTGCGACATTGAAATAAATTGATTTATGTTCCGAAGAATGCACTTTAGCTACTACAACAACATTAATAAAATGTGAAAATATGTACTTCAATCACATAGAAGTAAATGACAAATACTACTACAGAAAAAATAAAAAATAAATTGTTTTTAAATATTGGAAGGGCAAATACAGAGTAGGAAACAAAATCATTCAGAAAAGCAACTAAAAAATCACAAGCCTGTCTAAAGACAGACTGACTGAAGTATGTGCACTATGTAAATCATGTCATTTCTGCCAACTAAAGGAGTGAATTCAGATAAAAACAAATCTGGGCACATCCATACACACATTTAAATATATATATGGGTGCGTGCGCAGAAAATCTACCTCCCCGTGGTGCACATGGTAACACTTTTTAGTGGCTAAAAGATCTGCAACTTGCCATTATTGTTAGATTAATGAATAAAAATAATATATATACATATATATATATAATTTATGTATTTTTTTTTAATCTACATCTACAATTTTTGTTCTTCATTTTTATGTTTGTGTGTTTTAACAATTTGTAGTTTTTTTTTGCTGCAATTTATTATTGAAAATGGTTGTCAAGATGTATCCACCAGATAGTAAGATTGATTATCTACTGTCATAATTGAATGACAGGTTGCTCTCATTACAACAAATCATTAATTGCATGCAGTATAAATATTCACAACATAGCAGCAAAGTACACTATCTGCCAGAAAATGTCAGATTTGAATGATAAATTGTTATAATGTACTTGTTAAAGAATATACAGTTCTTCCCCGACGGCGCAACAGAAATGCTATATCTCTTCTCATAGGAAAAGTGCTACAAAAGATATAACTAAAAACATTTTAAAACTCTTTTTTTCCAAGTTAGATATATTTCTTTGAATGTGTAACTTACCAAGTACTTTAGGCTCCACTAAACTAATAGATCAACTAATAAAGAACAAAAAATTATTACGTAACTTTATAAACACTGAAAAGAGGCACTGCGTTTACAATAATTATTTATATTTCATTCGTGTATTTTAGCAGTTCTTTTTTTCCAATGAAACATTGCAAGCATCAGCTTAATCTACTATCTCTTTTTATGATATCTTCCTTTTTATTTCATGCTAAAAATGAAATATTACGGCTCTTTAAGATAAATATTCAAAAACCATGTTAGAAAACCATGAAGAATTAAGGTAAGAAATCTTATAAATTATAAAGGAAATTCATCTACGTAAATATTCAAGGAAGAATATTTACCCATTCTTGTGAACAACATTGGAATTTCAAAAGGGATTGTTCTGGAAATAGTTTAATTTGATAAATTCAAAGACTTACGAAATTCACTTGGAGTTCACAGTGTTTGACTCATTTTTTTCATCACTTTGACTATTTTGTTATTATTTTTTAGCTCAGATATAAATAACTTTTGAGAAAAAAAGAAAAAAAAGGCATTTTTGAGGTCGAGACATTAATCAAAATACTAAGATGAGCTATGCATCTTCCGAACCATTCTCCTTTTTATTCTTATAAAAAAAATTTTTTGTTACTTAGACTCTCTTTATTTCATTATGTAAGTATGTAATGAAATATAAAAATTTGAAAAGAACTATAATGATAAAAGAAAATAATTATACTAAGGATAAATATTAAAAAAGTTTGAGGATATAAATGCTTGTATTAAAACCTTTTCCAAATTAAAAATGGAGTTTATAAAGAAAAACAATATACACGTGCTTCATGAACATAAGAGTGTATGTAGTTAACGTTTAAGGAACTGTACATATATTATTACAAAATAAATATATTTAACAAACAATTATTCTTTCAAAACTATTTTGAAACGATTACGCCGGATTATAAATATTTACTTGGGCCTGAATGGTCGAGTATCGTGAATCGCTCTGGCTCTCGGCAACACAGGTTTCGGGTTCGAGTCCCCATGGATGTTTGTAGCTGTTCGGTATTCACTTTAAACCTTATATCCTGATCTAACAGGAGCGTTGTGAGGGCATTGTTACTCCGAGTCCGTAGTTTATCTTCAAGCTACACGCACCTCATGGGTAGTGCCAAATGAGTAACGTCAGTGCAGCACTTGCCTTAAGGCATCAAAGACAACTGTCTAAGCGTTTGTGAGCCATTAGCAACAAAATATATATATATATTAACTATACTTATATATATCTACGAGTCTACGTCCTTGGAGTGAACTGTACTTGTGTATTTAATTTTTATATCTTTAATTTTCAGTTCTGCATAAATATTTATTTAATGTTTGCAAATAAAAATTAAACTGCTCCCATGAACCTCTAAATGGCCCTCCCTCACCTTGAAACCGTTATATCTGGTATACCTGAGACTTACAATTCTCTATAATGAATAACTAAAGTAACGTAATGGTTCAAAAACCTAAAAGACCTGTAAAATATTATTGTTTTAATATATTGTTTAAAACACTCAGCTACTTTATTGTCATCAAACCAATGTCTTAAGAAAGTAAAAACCAGATTAATGGATTATTAAAATTATTAAATTAAAAAAATATTGTTCTTAGTCACATTTAAATATTTTATACAATTACTGCATATTGATAAGATTCATCCTCATCATTATCATGGCAACCCAGGATGGCCCAAGGCTTTCCTTTGAAGAGATTTCCATGCATTCCTCCGGGTGAAAATGGTCTTTCAATTCTTAATCTTTAGTACAGCAAAATCTTTTTCAACTGCATCTATCCATCGTAATTTGGGTCGTCTTCTTCTTCTTTGTCCCTGTGGCTTTGCCAAAACGATTTTTTTATATGGCTCAAATCATTCATTCTAAATACATTAGCAGGTCAATTTAATCTATTGAACTTTAATAGCATTTAATCTATTGGTCTTTATAGCATTTATAAATTTCTGCGTTGTACCGTCTTCTCCAACAATCACTTTCCCTAACACTTACAAGAATAGCCCTTAAAATCTTCCTCTCAAATATACCCAAATGGGCCTCATCAGATCTTACCAAAGTCCATGCTCAGAGACCATAGATTATATTGTTAAAATTACTTAAGATTAAAAATGCTGTTATGATCAATTAACTTTTTACCTTTTCTAAACACCCATTAGAATTTACATGAAATTCACTGAAAAAGAAAATATATCACGTATAAGGTTTTGATCACATCTTGTTTTGTAAAATTGACAAGGAAAAAAACCTTTTCATTGTGATAACTAATATAAAGTTAAATTTATTATGATGTGAAACAGCAACTCATTTAAAAAATTCGCCATTTCTGATTATTTCCGCTTAAATGAATAATGACATGAATAAAAGACAATGTTTATCAGTACTTGCTAAGTTTTAAAGCTCCATTGTTATTGTCTTCATAAAACTAATGTCACAATTTAGCAAATCGAAGACCTCAGCAATCGTGATAACAAATAAATAATCAGCAAAAAAAAAAAACAGTAATTGCGAATTATAGTTTACTTCTAACTGAAGGCAGCAAGTGAATTATTTGATAATTAATGATCTTAATAATAATTTCAGAGTGATTTTCTATATAAAGCAAAAGCTAATTGAGAGTATATTAGTTAATAGCCAATCATGGATCCATAAAGACAAAAGGTTATATGGTACAGTTATCAAGAAGTAATATATGCAGTACGTAATCGGTTTGTTAATTACAATTATCTGTTAAACTAATACGTAATGAAATATTTCCTTTTCCACTAATGATTATATTTCCTTTTTACTAATGCTTGATTAAATGATAAAGCAAATGTTTTAGTTGTATTACAATATAGAATATTTTTTGGAAAAACTTATTAGAACAATTGTGCAAACTTTTTGCTAAATTTTCATGAAGATGATTTTTTTTAACTGCGGATTAAATATCGGAAAAAAATAAGGAATTTTGCTTTATGGACTGTATGCCGCTGAGTAAGTAATTTTTTAAAAAATGTTCCATTTTATAAGCCTTTTTAAAAATAAAGAAACTTCTGCGTCGATTGATTTAATATGATACAAATGTCCGACTCGTGGCTCAGTGTCAACGTGTGCCGCTGGTGAGCATGACGGCTGAGGTACAATCCGCTGACGGCTTTGTTGTAGACACAGTTTGAAAATGTTTGAGATGTTCAGCATCTTGTATCGTGAATCGAACTACCTGGTGGGAGTTTTCTGAGTTCTTTCCCTACGATACTCAAGTTTCCTCTAAAAGTCTTCTAGGACGACACTGCCCTCATTCTTCAGTGGCACGGGGACAAAGTCAGCCTTCTACCTACGGGTGCTCCATCACAAAAGATAGCTGTCCCCCCCTTTCTCTCCTTCCATGAGACCACATGGGCTTTTGGACTTGGTCTGATGTTGCTGTCTACCAAGTGGGTTAAAAACAACAATCTTTACTCATAGAAAATGATTAATAATTTTACACTTATGATCCTACACAAAAGTTACAAAAATTAATCCAGTTTATCATAAATCAATAATAATTTTACTGCCTTTGGAAAGTTATATTAAGTATTTACAGATGTTTCCATGATGTCTGTAAGGGTACATTAAATCAGAAATCTATATTTTATATTATAATTCTGGGTATTTTTTCCTTTTGTTAATAATGTGATAGTTGTTGAGAACACAAAATGGCTCAAAATATTGACAAACATTTTACAAACAAATTTAGGAAAGATCACTAGCCAATTGAACTGTTTCACGAACTCATCACTAGTCTAAAAGTCCTTAAATTGAAAATGAGTTTTAGCATTTGTCCTAATATAGGTAGCAATCAACAAAATAGTCTTACACTAATTTTCAAATTTTTTTGGTATTTTTATGGGCCTGATAGCCTACAACTAGCTGCTGACTAGAGCTCTGGCACTCGGTGCTACAGTATTCGAGTCCCGGCGGTGCCCTGTGTGTTTCTAGTGGTTCGAATTCCACTTTAAACAGTTGGTCCCGATCTAATATGACTGTAGAGAATTAGGTGTAGAGATGTCAATCCTAAGTAAAAATAAAAACAACTCAAGCGAAATATGCCAATAGGCAGACGGCCTTGGCGCTCCATGGGCATGTTGCACCAATGAAAAAGTATTTCGGCAAGATGTGCATACTATGAATTATACAATGAAGGGTAAATACCTGAAATTTAACAATTGTAGCTTAAAAGAAAAATAAAAGTTTGCTTTTTCCCCCTAAGTCATCAGATACTAACATCAATCTACTGGATCAGTATATCAAGAAAAATATCAAAACAGTTCAGCCATCATCAAACTATTTCTGACATAAACAACACGAATTATTTCCATTTCAGCTATTAGATCTAACATTTCTTCCTTCAAGTTTAGATTTTCAAATACGTAACTGGCAAAAAATGATGAATTGTGAAATTTCCTAGACGTCTGCAAACTCGTAAACAAAGTTCTGTAAAATTTCTCAAACCATATATCATACTGATTTCCCCAATGCAATGCTCTGTAATTAAATTTCTCACATAAGTTACATTGTAACTTGTGTAGACACATTAACTGCTTTTGTACCATCTGATTCCAAAATATTCAAATAAATCTTCCGATTTTCTTTTTAGATTTTTTTTTTTCTCCATGTGTTTATTTGTCACGAGCAGTATTGGAAAACGGTAAGTACAGAAAAACTAGTTTCGTTGCCTCTATCATATATAAGACTATTTGTTATTTTTGAAGACATCATAGCAATAATTTAAATTTCTCTGCTTTGATTGAAAATTGAATTGAACAGATATAAGAATGGGATAACATACTTTGCAATGTCGGTGCAAATTGGTTACTTTCCAGTTTATGCTTGTTGATTTCCAACTAAAACATAAATTTTCAATAAAACCAAATATTTTTCTTATTAAAAGAAAAATGTTTTTTTTATTCGTACAATCGGCTTTTGAAATTTTGTAATATCTTGTTGATACAGTTGTAGTTTTCCGAAGTATGAAAGTAAAACAATATATATCAACTAATTTAATCAGAAAAAAATTAAAAGTAAATTTAAGTTGCTTAATAAAGAGGTTCACTTACATAAATTTAAAAAAAAAAAAATGTATTTCAGGGAAAATCACTGAATTACTCGACCACTCGATATCATTGAGATACTGCGCTTCGTGGAAAACCTACATTGATGGGAATCAGATGTTTATGGAAAACACACATATTTCCCAAAGATAATAGAAGATTAATTCAGTCCTATATAAAAGTTTCGGTAGCTCTGATTATAGTAAATCTGCTTTTTCTATTTTGGGGTGTTTATTGATATGTTCTATAAGCTATTGTTTATATTATTTGCAATTTATTTAACTTACAACTTTTTAAAATTTAATGTTATGCTAAAACGTTTTCGAAAGTATACTGTTATTGCCTTTGTTAAAATAATTCATACAAAAAAAAGAATTTAAGTATTTAATTTTTAGTTTTATAATAATTTTAATTAACACAGCTTATTTTACTTTAATTTTGGTAAGACAAGCTTCTAACCAATAACCAAGCTTCTAAGCTAATAAACCAATCCTATGAAATATATATTATACTGTATAGATATTAGCAATATATTAGATATAAAATATGTATAAAAAGTAATTAACTGTGCCGTGTGGCATAAATTTGTAAACCATAAATCAGGTGATAGTAAATGCAAAAACAAATTTTGTTTCATAATATTTATTGTTCATTCACCTTACAGCCTGGATGAATATTCTACTAACGAGCCTGAATATTCTGATTGGTTGCCTCTAGATGACGAAAACGCGAGACCTCCAATTAATTAAATCGCCGAGAACGAGAGGCGCTCAATTAATTCCTTAATTGCCGTAAACAGCGAAGGCACGCCTGGTGATTGCTACCTCCTCCAGTTAAAAACTGCTGCAATTAAGAGGCTGTAACGAGAGACAGACCTCCAGATGGCTTTTTCATTGAGTTCTCAAAGCAGCAACCATCACTGTCTCACTTCATTTTAAGACTGCAGACAGGGGAAGGAAAAAGTTCACAATTTAAGACACTTTATGAAAGCTTTGACTTCCATCAGAGAATGTGAGATATGATCTTCTTGATATTGAAATAGGATTAAAGTACACATTTACTTGTAAAGTCCATTCCAAATGTACAGCAGACGTCGTCCCATCTTTTGCAGAGTGAGTTGCAAAGACGTTTCTTCAGAGTATAAGTAAATTATTGCAGCATTTGAAATCAACGGCATTTAAAAAATTTTATTAATAATTTTTTGGCCATTCAATACTTGAATTAATAAAATAAGGAGAACTTCACCTCCATGCTTGTTTTAATTAATTTGACTGAGGGGCTGTATTTAAGTGCGTTTCTTCACATATAAACTCATGTTTGTGAAAATTGCAACACCATGAAGGAATAGTCATAATTGAATGAAATTTAATACACATTTGAGTGGTAGTGGTACAAATAAATGATTAAATGTTCAAAGCAAACAAACAATAACAAGAGATAGAAATCAGTATTTTGTATAGCCATCACGCACCGCAATAAGTGCTGCTACACGACGTGGCATGGAGTCAAACAAATTTTGAATGTCTGCCTGAGGAAGAGCATTCCATATTGTTTGTACTCGCACCCAAAGTTCGTCTGCAGAAGCAACAGGACGAGGATCACGAGCGAAACGCCGACCAACGAAATCCCACACATGTTCAATCGGCGACATATCCGGGAATTACGCAGGCCAAGGAAGAAGCTGTACCTGCCGCGTTGCAAAGAAGGATTGAACAGTCCTAGCGATATGAGGGCAGGCATTGTCCTGTTGAAATACAGTGCCTGGCAAGCTTTGAAGGAAGGGAACAGCTTGGGGCTGTAGAACTTCACTGATGTGCCGGTTGCTGTTCAGATTGCCCACAATTCTTAGCAATTGAGATCGTCCATGATATGCTAGGGCACCCCAGACCATAACTCCGGGTGTTCGTCCACTGAGACGTTCGATAATGCACTCCGGAAGGTGGCGTTTCCCAGCATTGCGTCTGGACACGAATGCGGCCATCATGGTACCAAAATTAAAGCGGAATTCGTCAGAAAACACGACATGCTGCCAATCAAAACGCCAGTCTCTATGCTGAACGGCTCATTGTAGCCGCAGGCGGCGATGGTTTAGCGTGAGAGGGATCCTATATAAAGGAGTCCTTGCGCGCAGTCCACGCTGCAGCAGACGTCTACGAATTGATGAAGCACACAATGAAACACATGTAGCTATTGTCCACTGAGCTGTCAATTGTCCAGAGGAAGCAGTACTGTCCGTCAGCGCCATGCGGACCAGGTGTCTGTCATCGCGAGCTGACGTCACATTTCGGGGTCCACTCCCGATTTCCGAGTTGTCCGACACTCGTCCGTCCATTGCTTCCAAAGACGCGTCACTGTGCTGCTGTTGCGCTGCACACGAGCGGCTACTGCACGATAAGACAATCCAGCTTCACGAAGGCCGATGATTCTCCCCCCGTTCAAACTCTGTAAGCTGTTCAAATCTGGCTCTCTTTCGTCGAAGAGGCATAAGTAACGATTGAGCTAACGTTTACCACTAGCAGATAACCACCGATAACTATACACGCCTCGCTACAGCCGTCTATTTATTCGGATCCATCCGCCATTCAGAGGGCGCTTCTCAGCATACGTGTGCGCTACGGATTTGAAATTATAATCATTTGCATATCATGAGCTAATTTGCATTTTCTGAAAATTTCAGCTTACTCCTCGCGTAAGTCTTGAAAACATGAATTTAGATAACGACCGATAAACCATCAGTATAAAACTCAAAATTCCGATACTAGTAATTGATAAAATTTAAATTCATGGTTCAATTTATTTTCTCTCTAACAATCAGGTCGCAAAAATAAAGAAAGTAAATATAATATTAAGATAGCAAATAATTAAGTAATGAAAAAATCTCATCTGCTCATCTTTACTGTAATATTTTTAATTTTGAAGGAATCTCTTCTATCTTATTATTTATTTGACTATTTGTAGAATTACTACTAATCATAATTTGTCATAATTGCACTATTTGGACCAGTCCATATAATTTTATGGTTTGGTTTATAGATCTACGGTCATTTTGTGCACAGTTTAGTCTAATTAGACAGGACTTGCCTTTTAACGTGGAGTACGAACCACTCACAAATATTCATGACACCATCAGAATTCTTACCTGAAACTTATGGTACCAAACGCCAGATTACTAACCAAGGCAGACCATCAGGGTTCCCGCATAATGTATGGCATAAAATCGTATCTGAATGCTGAAGTGCATTCTCAACTCTTTGTCCAAAAATGGAAAAAAACCAAATCATTTTATTCTAAATTAATTAGTTACATTTTCCTATTAATGAGTAACTAAGTAAAAAAATATTGTGGTTTTCGAAATTCAGGGCACTTGTTCCTGAGGTCGTTCCCGTCTAGAACCCAATTCCCCTTTATTAAATGGGTACAACATGGGTGCCCACATTACTTCATCCAGTTTTAAACAAACACCTCCAGAGATAGCATATGACATCAATTTCAGTCGTTCTTTTATCAAAGAGGAGGATTTTCCAGCAAATGGATTCATCGTGCTCGTTTAAAACATGCACATGAGAAGAAAATGCCAACTATTAGGGACTTTCTTACAAATATTTATGAGATTAAAACCCCATGTGTTCAAGTAAAAATGGTCGCTTTTTCCCAAGGTGCAAAACTGACTTATCAATAGATTGCACTTAATGCATTCGTAATCTATGTCGAAACTTGCTATAAATAGAATTATAGAATAATAAAAATAATAACTTAAGGTATTAAATCATCCAATCTTAAAACTGCTGAACTTTAATGAAAATATATCAAATTAAAAATATTATTAATCGTTTTGTTATTAACATTAAATTGCAATTTAAGGAGTGCGTGTAAACAAAATTCTTAAAGTGTAAACAAAATTCCCATCAAGTTTCTGATTCTAATAGATTCCACAAATTTAAAATAAATTCCATTTGAAAGAAACAGTGTCCTGGATTTTTTGACTAGTTCGAAAGTATGTTTACACATAAACTTCGATTCTATAAATTTTTCGTTGCAGATAAATTCGATACACTTAGAGGTAGCAGAATGAACATACAATGAAAACTTTTAAGAAATTTTAAAAATTAAAGAAATATGAAAAATATATCAGAACTGTCTTCTGCAGGAATATTGAGCCACATGCTGTTGTTTCTTATCCCAACTGGGCAGACTGCTAGACTAAGCCCAAACGAACCCGTATAGACTCATGGTTGAAGGGATATGAGGCAGCTTCTGTTGTGATGAGCATACGTAGGTAGAGATCTGACTGGTTCTTTGGGACGCTCTAACAGTCATGAAATCGAGACCAGGGACATACAACTATAAAGTGGATTCCGAAACACTACAAGCATCCATGAAAGCATTCTAACAGACCGGGTCCTTACTCGAACACTAAAAACGTCGCCGGTCTCGGTCGTTAGCCCCAGACATTTGGCTATTCAGGCCCAATATCTCAGACATGAAATCAAGAAATATAAAAACTTTCATAAATATATATAACAGAAATAAAGCACTATATATGTAATCCATATTGCATAATTGCCTGATTATAAAAAATTTTAATCCCTCAAAATAAAAATTTGAAAGATTAATTGCTCACTAAATTTATTTAATTTGTAATAAAATATACAGTTTCTTAAACGTTAACTATGTACGCTCTTATGTTTATAATGCACGTATACAAATTTTTTCTTTATAATCTCCATTGTTAACTTGGAAATGTTTTAATGCAAGAATTTTCGTCCTCATATGTTTTTTTTAAATACAAATTCTTAGTGTAATTATTTTCTCATTGCAATTCATTTCAAAATTTTATTCATCACATACTTACGTAATTAAATGACGAGATCTAACGTAACAAAGACATTTTTAAGAAGTTTAAAAGAATAAAAAGAAGAAGATGCATAACTCGTCTGAGTATTGCGATTAATGTCTCGAGAAGAAAATGTCTTTCATTTCTTTTTTCTCATAACTTGTGCACTATCTGAGTTAAAAAAATAATAATAACAAAATAGTAAAAGGGTGATGAAAAAATGCGTCAAACACTGAGAGCTCCAAGTGAATTTCGTAAGACTTTGAGCTTCTCAAATTAAACTATTTCCAGAACAATCCATTTTGAAATTCCTGTTCACTAGAATAGTTAAATATTCTTCTTTGAATATTTACTTAGTTGATTTCTCACCCTTATTTTTCATGGTTTCTAACATGCTTTTAGAATATTTATCTTAAGAGACGTAATATTTCATTTTTAACATGAAATAAAAGGTGTTGTCATAAAAGGGGATACTAGGTTAAGCTGATGCTTGCAATATTTAATTGAAAATGATATGTTATAAAAAACAATTAAGTATCTTTATTAATGCCTATTTTCAGTTTTTATGAAAGTAGCATAATAATTTTGATAGTTTATTACAATCTATTAGTATAGTGGAGAAATACTTCTGCATTTATAGAGCATTCGTTGTTATTTTTATTGTATAGCAATGTAAATAACGAACCTGGCCTAATCATAAAGCACGCACCTAAGATATGAGGGAGCATAGGTTTGAATTTCCTGATGGCATTCGTTGCAGTCATTGCTTTCAAAATTTAGGAGACCAAAACATTATGACCACCCCTAATTTTGCAATGAACTCACCTGGATGACGTGGAAGGCACGTGATCAGGTGGAAGTGGTATTTAACTGCTGCTGGAGAGTCAGAAGAATCATTCTTTCACTTACTTCTGTGTGTGATGGGAAATGCTGCGGATCTAAGCGACTTTGATAGAGGGCATATTGTAATGGCTCGAAGGCTCGGAACAAGTATTTCCGAAACTGCACGACTTACGTGGGTTGTTCGCGATCTACAGTTGTTAGTACTTATGCAAAAATGGATGAATGACTCAAACCAGCAGTAGACGACATGGTGTTCGACGTCCACACGCTATCAAAGGAAAAGGTCATCGGAGACTGTCTCTGCATGGTGAAGCAAAACCGGAGCCAGACAGTGCCTCAGCTGATAGCCCAATACATTGCAGGGCCAGTAGAATAGTATCGGAGCACACTGTTCAGCGGACACTGTTGGATATGGGGCTACGCAGCAAACGTCCCACTCGTGTGCCTTTGCTGACCAAGCGTCATTGCCAACTGCGCCTGCGCTGGGCCCGGGAACATCGTGACTGGTCCATGGATCAGTGGAAGAGAGTTGCCTGGTCAGATGAATCACGGTTTGTCTTTTATCACGCCGATGGCCGTGTTAGGATAGGCGAACAGTTTTCCAGGCGAACAGTTGGCGGTATTATGCTTTGGGGGACGTTCTCTTGGGCGTCTCTGGTACCCGTGGTTGTGGTAGAGCAGACCATGAATGCTACAGGGTATCTGAACATCATTGCAGACCAGTTGCACCCTTACATGGCCTCTGTTTTTCCAGCTGGAAATGGAATGTTCCAACAGGACAACGCCCCTTGTCACAAGGCTAAAATTGTGTTTTAGTGGTTCCAGGAACATGATGCTGAATTCCAGTTAATGTCCTGGTCGCTTAACTCACCGGATCGAACACATTTGGGATGTCCTGGGACGGCAGCTCAGAGTTCAAAGACCACCAATTCGCAATATCTCGGATTTGCGTGACCGTTGCTTAAACATCTGGTACAATCTGTCTCCGGCCATCTGCCGAGGACTTGTGGCATCCATGCCAAGGCGGGTTGAAGCTGTGTTGCACGCCAAAGGTGGGGGAAACTCGTTATTGACAGGTGGTCATAATGTTTTGGCTCTTGAGTGTATATAGATATATGTATGTATGTGACTTTATTTATTCTGATCTGAATTCACTCCTTCAGTTGGCAGAAATCACGTGATTTACATACTATAGTATATACACTTCAGTTACTCTATCTTTAGACAGACTGTTTTTTAGTTGATTTTCTGAATGATTTGTTTCCTACTCTGTATTTGAATATTTGTAAACTTTCTTTTTATCCTGCTACTGTAGTATTTACCATTTATCTTTTCGTTTGATGTATCTCTGTCACGATTTTTAACTTTGTTGTAGTAACTAAAGCGTATTTAATTCAATTCATTTCAATAAATTTTCACCTTTTGATAATTTCTTTTTGAATTCATCATTTTTGCAGTCAAACGAAGATTTGTGTTTAATGAATATTATTTTATGGCTCTTGTCCCTTGACTATTCTCTTTTTATTATATTTTTAATGTCTGTACTTTTGTATTATATATATATATATATATATATTTGCAAAAGACTTTGCTTTGACTAAAAGCAATACCTTTTTTCCCCTAAGGTATCAAAATGTGCGGTATTCTTTTCAAAATATGAGGATGGTTCAAAGAAAACGCCTTCAGAAAACGCATTTATATAAATTTTCTTTCAGAAAGTCAACATCAATCTACAGTTTTGCAATGGCTTTACTCCTACTTGCATACTCTGTTTACACTTTGTGATTACCTCGGCTATGAAAAGAGCCCAGAAAATTGGCTACCCACTTTTGGCTTCATTCGTCGCTGTTTGCCTACGCGAATCACACATCGCCGAATAATGAATCAGGAGCTTTTGCGCCGCCATCGAAATCTTGTTTTCCACACACTACTTCACATGAAAAACAGGACTCCTGGATGAAGATTCTGACATCAACCCTACAAGTCGATGCATTTTTGAGTGCTTTGGATTCTTGTGAATGGATACGACCGAAAAGATTGATTATGCCTCACAGAAGGATCTAGTAGATAGAGTCAAACTTTCTTTCATGAACAAGAATTTTGAGAATGCTTCAGATGGAAAATAATTTTATACTTGAATTTATTTATTAATATGTAATACAGAGTTAAGAAACAATTTCTGGTGCGTCAATAGGAAATATTATTCTCAATATAATTCAAATGTCTGGGCATGATCAATAACATTCGTATGATATGTACGAACCTGAACAAAAAGCTTTTCAGAACATAACAGCTTTTGTAGAAAAGGAAGTTAGGTTTAATTTAATTATTTGAGGAAGAATAAGTATTTTGTATAAGTGCTTAATAGGAATTTTGTATGAAAATTAATGCTTTCTTGAATGTTTCGATAATCTTTTGAAGTAATATCCATACACCTTATAATCATTTTTAAATAAATTTTATAATTGTTTTGTTCAAAAAAAGTATAATCTGTGCTGTCTATTTTTGTTGTTTGTGGATTACTTTTGTTATAAATTTAAGTCAATGCCAATAATCATTGCAGCATATGAGGATAATTAATAATATTAAAAAAAAACTATGTAAGATAATCTTTTTCAGTAATATCCGTACACTTTATAAACATTCTAAAGTAATTCTTATGCTTGTTTCTTTGATAAAATTATATTATTTGTGCAAAGTCATTTTTTACTTTTCATGGATTACTTTTGTCATAAATATTAATCTATGCAAATAATAATTTCAGAATATGAGTACTAATATTAAAAAACAACTTTATCCGTTATTTCGATTATAAAAGTATATTTTAATTCCTTTGTAATTTTTTTAAATATTATTCTAGAGTTGTATTTTACATATATAAGGAATGTTCAAGAAAATTTTTTTCTATACTTTTTTAAATACATTTTAACCCCTGTACAGAGATATCCAGAAGAGATATTACGTGTTTTAAATTACCTAAAATACTTTTAGCAAACAAACAAGGAAAGCAAACTTCCACAGTGACAAACTTTCAATGGATAAAAACGCGACTTCTAATACAAGCTCCTCAGCCAAACACACGTAATTTAGAAATGATAAATTGCTTTTTCGAGTAGTTAATTCGGGGCGACAAGTAGAGGGAAGGGGAGAAAGAAGCTTGCCATTAGTCAGGACAGCAGGTAAAAATCTGGTTAGCAGGGCAATACAGGGAGTGCATTACGGTTGACGAGTGGGGGACTTTTCGGACATAAAGAGCAATTACTCATCTCCCGGCCACTGCAAACAAAGCCCGGCGGCTGTCAAAAACTTCCCCTGCACTAAATAACGATAGTAATTGCTTGACCACGCTCGCTGGAGCCCAACTTCATCTCGTTTCACGTCTTGACTACAAAGAAGATCAGATTTGCTGTTCTGCCAAGATTCGTTTTATGCAAGACTGGACGCAAACAATCATAAATCACCTTGGACTCCGTTTTACTTCCTAACAGGGGAACAGCTTTTTTTAATTCGAGAAATTTTGTAGTTAATGATCTTTACGTTGTAGTCATTTTTAACTGAGTTTGGATTTCCCAAAAATAATCTTTTTCGTGATGCTATCACATAATGCGCTGTAATTATCAACTTGTGCTAATTTGTTCTTAAAATAATTTGCTAATAAACTTTAAAAAGCACTTAGGATAGTAGAAACCTTTCTTTTCTCAATATTCATGGCTTAATATGGTAACTGTTAACTTTATACATCTGAAAAGGTTAAACAGACAAGATTTCTATTGATTGATTGTAACGAATTTAAAATATTTTTAAATAGAATTCAAACGTTCTAATAGAATATATTTCTCTCTTTTTCTATTTTATAATTTAAAAAATTTAATTTTGTTTTACTTTTTATATTCTAAAATATGACCTAATATATCTAGTATAATGTATTTAATCATTCACTACTCATCTAATGTTATGAATGGCCTTTATATTAAATTTATATGTGGTGAAAATCTTATTTGACTTGTTAGTACACCATTCTTATTGAGAATGCTTACATTAGAAGGTAAATTCTTACATTTGAGTCAATGTTGTCCCAGAATATCCACTCTAGACAATCAGCAGAAATTCTACAGATTGAAATGGTAATCGCGGACCTTACGGATCAATCTTCCTTTGAGTCCTTAAAGGCAGTAATTAACAGATAGAAAAAGAATACATCGAAATTACTTTAATAATTTTCTCAGTGTTTAAAACAATAGTTGAGTGCGCAATTTAATAATTTAAAGCATACATTAGATAAATTAGTTCAAGAAGAAACAAACGAATTCAATTATGACGGTTCATAATAATTTAACGAATTCATCGAACGAATAACGAATTCGTAACGACCATGATTGAATTATTCGTTACTGTTAATATCTCACTGAATTACGGCATTTGTGAACATTTCCTCTGATCAGCAGTCCATCCTTTAATAACACTATTAATAACTTCGTTCTTGTTGAATTGGCTACATGCTATATTTTTAGGTTTTGTTACGTCGAAAAGGTTCCCCACACCACATATGTCCAGAAAAACATCCTGTCTGTGGGGGTATCTGGCAGGGGGTGAGCTGACCGGAGAGTGAAAGAATGTATTGAACTTCTGCAGAGATCTATCTTCGAGTTTGATGGCTGCATAAACTAAAAAGGAGTTGAAACTCAGCGACCAAAGAGAAAGGTTGTGTGGCAGTGCATCTTCCAGCTTGATGGCTGCATAAGTAAAGTTCAATAAGTGTAACCAACGAAAAATGTGGCTTTCTTCGAGCTTGATGGCTGCCTAAATAAAGGAGATATACAGTCCATACTTTTCTTCGTGTCTGTGTCGAAGATTACTTGAGTTTATTTTTGTGACCGAGCTATCGAACAGATTTCTTACAAAATAACATAAATTTTTATAGAGATGTATGAGCTACCAGTGTAAATGCGAATTCTAAATTTAAAAAAATCTTTTTCAGCATTTAGGTTTGCAATTAGAATTTCAGCTTTATTAAAAACTCCGATTATAAACTAAACCTTTAAAAACCCTTTGTTGGGTTGGAGTTATTCAAAGTTTTAAAAAGTTGAATCGTACTTCGCTGAGGAAAGTTTGTATTTCATTGTCTTATATAATATTGGCCTGATGGCTGAGTGATTAGCTGTCTGGCGCTCGGTGCCACAGGGTTTGAATTCTGGCGGTGTCATGGATTTTCGTAGTGGTTCGAAATCCACTTTTACGCAGTGGACACGAAATCTACTTTTGCACTTTATATAAAGTGTAAAAAAGTGGATTCCGTGGTCAAATATGAGTGCAAAACTTATGCTGACAACCCTACCCCGAAAAAGAAACATCCCCTGTCTCGAAATCTGCCAAGAGGCAGACAGCCTTGCCCTCCATGCGGCTGTACCGTTCAGCACAGATACGATCTAATAATCCTTAGAAAACTGTTAGAAAATTATTTCTTCTGTAATAACGGTGACGCGTCAATATTGATTAGTCAAGATGTCAATAAAAATAGGTTTCACATGTGCAATATTGAATTTAAATATCCTGTCATGATGAAAAAAAAAAGATTATTTTATTTTGTTCCCAATAAAAGTTTCCTTAAATAAGATATAAATCTCACAATTGTTAGATATAAAACACAAATTATATATATATATGGCATATGAATAACACCATAAAGATCTAAGCACTATTTAAAAAAAAAAAAAATCAGATTTTCTAACTGGCACGCTAACAATGTTCATTATTCCTTATAAAAAACCCCACTTGGTCTCTAATTTTAAAAGAAAAGGCCAAATTCATTCGTGTTCATATTACCGAAAATAGTTGACACCGGCAACAAGCTTTTTCATGTAAAATAAAGATGAGAATGGAAATGAAATACTGCCCATTATTCAGTCCTTGACAAGTCGCCTCCAAATCTCGGCCGAGTCAGAAGCATTTCCAGTGCACAGTTGCAGACTTAGCTAATCTGAGAAGACACTTTAAACAGCTTTTTGAGTAATGAATGCGCATCATTCCTTGGCCCGAGTGAGGTAGACAGAAGAAGTTATTCCGCACTTGATTCAGCTTGCTAGTTACTGGTATTTGCTAACTAGGGTCGTTTGCATTCTTGTGGTTGGAACTTAAAAGAATTGTCATTTATTCTGCGCGTTATTTCTCGAATGCACAAAAATTACGTGCTAGAATTGAATATATGTAAATAGCAATTTTGAAAGCAAGAATTTATTAACATCTTATGGAATTCTTTGTTTATATAGCAGTTGTTCTTAATAATGAGCAAAATCTATGTTAATTTTTCTTATGGTGCTAATTATAAAAACGTAAATGAAGAAAAAATTTTTTGTACGTATAATTAAATACAGATCGAAAAGTAAAAAAAACAAAAGTAAAAGAAAGTAGCCAAAGTTTTTTGGGAAGTATACTGCTATTGACTTTGTTAATAATTTCATACAAAAAGAATATAAGCCTTTAATTTTTTGTTCTAAAATACTTTTAATTATCATAGCCTATTTTAATTAATTTTTTTTGTAAGACGAGCTTCTATTTAACAGTAATAAAACAAACCTATAAATGATATGTTAATATGTATAAAAATTAGCAAAATATTTAAATTAAAATATGCATAAAATGTAATTAACAGTGCTGTGCATGATATATTTATATATCATAAATCAGGTGATAATAAATGCAAAACAAATTTTGTTTTATAATATTTATTGTTCATTCATCCGTGCAGCCTGAATGAATATTTCACTAACGAGACTGAATATTCTGATTGAATGCCTCCAGATGACGAAACACGAGAAGGCGACCCCAATTAATTAAATCGCCGAGAGGCGCTCAATTAATATTCCTTAATTGCCGTAAACAGCGAAAGCACGCCTGGTGATTGCGACCTCCTCCAATTAAAAACTGCTGCAATTAAGAGGCTGTAACGAGAGAGGGACCTTCAAATGTCTTTCTCATTGAGTTCTCAAAGCAACAGCATCACTGTCTCACTTTATTTTAAAACTGAAGACAGGGAGGGAAAAAGTTCACAATTTAAGACACTTTATGGAAGGTTTCATTTCAATTAAAAACTTGAGATACTATGTTCTTGACATTGAAATACATAAGAAATATAGGTGCAGACTGCATTCAGAAATGGACAGCAGACGTTGTTCCATCTTTGTCAGAGTGTGTTGCAAAGAGGCTACTTCAGAAGATAATGCTTCTAAAATTCTTCATTTGATTAACTATTTGATTAACAATGAGATCATTTGATTGACTATAAGATTCTTCATTTGAAATAAGATTCTTCGTTTGTTTATAAGATTCTTCGTTTGTTTATAAGATTCTTCATTTTTGAGAAACAATGTTCATGGTAGTGAAATATACTCATGTCCATAAATTAAGGATAATTCAGAATCACACAGAAATCGACCTCTAAAATAAAAAATTTCACCTGTAGAATTATCATCATCTAGTGGATCATCTAGTGGATATAGTCCGAACTGTCTTTCTTGTACAAGATTGTTATAGAATGTTTCAGGTGGAAAATGATTTTATATTTGAATTTATTTATTAACGAGTAATACAAAGTTAAGAAACAATTTCTGATGCTTCAATAGTGAAATATATTACTCAATGTAGTTCAACTATCTGGAGATGATCAATAACATTAGCAGGATGATGTACGAAGCTAAAGCAAAGCTTTCCATTACAATTTATTTTGCAGAAAAAATAAGATTTGATTTAATTATTTGATCATCTTGATTCTCTCCAGGTTGATTTGATATTCTTGATTCTTGCCTGGATGAATTGATAATCTTTTTAAATAATATTCATACTCCTTATAGTTATATTAAGGTATTTTTTATAATATTTTGTTGATAAAATTATAATATTTGTGGCAAGTCTTTTTTTTTCCTGTCATGCACTTTTGTTATAAATACACTGAAGTGACAAAAGTCATAGGATACCTCTTAATATCGTGTCGGCCCTCCTTTCGCCCGGCGAAGTGCAGCAACTCGACGTGGCATGGACTCAACAAGTCGTTGGAAGTCTTCTGCAAGAATATTGAGCCATGCTGTCTCGATAGACGTCCATAATTGTGAAAGCGTTGATGGTGCAGGATTTTGGGCACGAACAGACCTCTCGATGATGTCCCATAAATGCTCGATGAGATTCGTGTCGGGCGAACTAAGGTGGCCAGATCATTCGTTGGAATTGTCCAGAATGTTCTTCAAACCAATCGCGAACAGTTGTGGCCCGGTGACATGGCGCATTGTCATCCATAAAATTCCATCGTTGTTTGGGTACATGAAGTCCATGAATGGCTGCAAGTGATCTCCAAGTAGCTGAACATAAACATTTCCAGTCAATGTTCGGTCAGTCGCACCAAAGAACCAAGTCCATTCCATGAAAAAACAGCCCACACCATTACGGAGCCACCACCAGCTTGAACAGGGGCCTTGCTGACGGTTTGGGTCCATGGCTTCGTGGGGTCTGCGCCACACTCGAACCTTACCAACTGAAATCGTGATTCATCGGACCAGGCCACGTTTTCCATTCATCTAGGGACCAACCGATATGCTCACGTGCTTACGAGAGTCGCTGCAAGCGATGTCGTTCTGTCAGTAAAGGCACTCGAGTCGGTCTTCTGCTTGAATAGCCCAAGAAGCCAAATTTCTCTGCACAGTTCTGACAGACAAGTCCCTTGTACGTCCCCACGTGATTTCGGCGGTTATTTGACGCAGTGTTGCTTGTCTGTTAGAATTTACGACTCTTTGCAGACGTCGCCGGTCTCGGTCGTTAAGTGCAGGCGGTCGACCACTGCGCTGTCCCATGGTGGGATGTTATGCCTGAAATTTCATACTCTCGGCACACTCTTGACACAGTGGATCTGGGAATGTTTGAATTCCCTAATGATTTCGAAATGGCATGACCCATGCGTCTAGCTCCAACTAACATTCCGCGTTCAAAGTCTGTTAATTCCCGTCGTGCGGTCATCATCAAGTCAAAACCTCTTCACATGAATAATTTGAACAGAAATGAAAGCTCTGCGAAAGCACTGCGCATTTATACCTGTTCTACGCGATGCGCTGCCATCTGAAAATTTGCATATTGCTATCCCATGACTTTTGTCACTTCAGTGTATAATGCAAGGATAATAATCACAGCTTCATATGAGGATACTTACTCATATTAAAAAACATTAAAAGATCATCTTTTTAGTTAATATGCATACACCTTAAAATCATTTTAAACTAATTTTTATACTTGTTTTGGGGATAAAATTATAATATTTGTTTCAAAACTTTTATTTCTGTTCATGGATTACTTTTGTAATGAATATTAGTCCCAACTCGTCTCGTTTCATGTCTTGACTACAAGGAGATCAGATTTGCTGTTCTGCCAAGATTCGTGTGATGCAAGACTGGACACACACAATCATAAATCACCTGGACTCCGTTTTACTTCGTATCAGGGGGAACAGCTTTTTTTTTTTTTGATTCAAAAATTTTTGTAGTTAATGATCTCTTTACCACAGCAATTTTTAACTGAGTTTGAATTTCCCCGAAATAATCTTCCGTGATGGTGTCACATAATGCGCTGCAATTATCAATTTGTGCTAATTTGTTCTTAAAATATTTTTCTAATAAAGATATATATTTTAAAATGTACTTAGCATAATAGAAATCTTATTTTGTCAATATTCCTGGCTTAATCTATTAACAGTTAATTTTATACATTTGGAATGGTTAAGTGAACAAGTTATCTAATAGAAGATATTTCTGTTTTTTTTATTTAATAATTGTAAAAAATTAAATTTTTTTGTTACAATTTTTATATTCTAAAATATAATCCTGGCCATCTAATATTATGATTTTATTGATTACACACGTATCTAATGTGTTGAAAAGTTTTCATATTAAATACATATATAGTAAAAATCGTATTTTATTTTTAAATACACCACTCGTATACTTATAGTATAGTTCTTAAGTTTGAGTCAATAATATCCCAGAACATGAATTCTTGATTTTTGTCTTCCAAGATTTCTGAACTGACAAAATTCTGCAGAATGGAATGATAAGCCTAATCGTGGTCAGCTGTATGCTTTGTGAACCAGACTTCTATTGAATTCATAAAAGCAGGAATTCTCAGATACAGAAAGAATACATAGAAATTAATTTAACGATAATTAATTGCACAATTTACCTGTTTTAATAATAAATTAGGTAAATTAGAAGGAGATATACAATTTCTGGTTAGTTATATTACATGCAATTAGTGTTTTGTACTTATAATAATCTATCATTCAAATATGACAGCAAATAGCAGATAGATGATCTTATTGTCCGAGACACATTCAGTGTCTCGGACAATAAGATCTTTTGAAATTAGCGATTCTTTGTTCCACCTTCACGGGTTGAAAGAGTTACAAATGGAATATGGCCTACACCATGAGTTGTTCCATCGTGATGGGTGATAGACTATGAATTTCCTTATATAATTTATAACTGTAAATTAAAATAACAATTCAACTTTAGAAACATGCTTCAAAATAATAAATGAGGTTTCTTTAGTTCCAGTTTCTTTAGTTATTGGTTCTTACGCCAATATTGGTTAGTCAAGATGTCAATAAAAAATAGGTTTCACATGTGCAAAATTGAATTCAAATCCTCCGTTATTGAATTAAAACAAGACAATTTTATTTTGTTCCCAATAGAAGTTTTCTTAAAAATGTATAAATATAAATCACAAATTAAATACTATATATATGGCATATGAATAACGCCATAAAGAGCTAAGCAACATCTTAAAACTAGATTTTCTAAATGGTATATTAACAATGCTCGTTATTCCTTATAAAAAACCTACTTGGTATCTAATTTTAAAAAGGAAAAAAGTCAAATTCATTCGTGCCCCTATTACACTTAAAATTGTTGACAGCAGCAACAAACTCTAAAGTGAGAGTTTTTTTTTCATGTAAAATAAAAGATGAGAATGGAAATGAAATAGTGTGCATTATGCAGTCCTTGACAAGTTGCCTTCAAGCTCAGTAGAGTCAGAAGCATTTCTGGTGCGCAGTTGCAGACTCAGCTAGTTTTTAAACAGCTTTTTCAATAATGAACGCGCATCATTCCTTGGCCCAAGTAGACAGAAGAATTTATTACGCACTTGATTCAGCTTGCTGGTTACTGGTATTACTGGTTACTTGTATTATTCGCTAACTAGGCTCTTTTGCATTCTTGTTGTTGGGACGTAACAAAGGATTGTAGCATCATTTATCCTGTGCGTTATTTCTCGAATGCGTTAAATTACATGCTAGGAAGAAAATATATTTAAATAGCAATTATGAAAGCAATTGTTTAATAATATCTTATGAAATTATTTGATTCTCTAGCAATTGTTCTTAATAATAAACAAAACTTGCGTTAATTTTTCTTATGATGCTATTTAATTAAAATGATTTTATTTACATACATAAAAAATGTAATGGTTTTTACATCAATTTCATAAAAGAGCAAGCATTTTGATATTGTTTAAATTGATCCAGACTTAAATGAAATCAAATTTATATATTTAAATTAAAAATTTTTGTTTAAAGTTTCTCACATATTTCTTAATTATTTCTTACCTCATATTGACTACTGCTAAAAGATTATTACAGATACATTCTTGGATTTAAATTGCACAACCAATTAATTTGTTTAAATGATGTAAAGTCCCCTAAATAAATAAATCACATTTACAAAAGCAATTGATTATACTTTCGAACATACATTACATATATTGCTGTTTAATTGTAAAAGAAAAACAGTGAGTATAAATATAGAAATCAAATTTGTAACTAAACAGACAAGGATAAATGTTGAAATTAAGAAATTCACACTAACATTCCATTGGTTAATAAAATACTCTCAATAATGTGTTTTAAAAAGTTTCTTACATATAATGTGATGATTTGCTATAGCATACCATTCACGGAAATATATATATATATATATACTTGTAGTGGTTTAGAATCAACTTAAACTGTAGTCCCAGTCTAATATAAATGCAGAGCTCAGGTCGTACTGCCGACAATCCTACTTCGTAACACCCATCGCCTGCCCCAAAATCTGCCAGTAGGCAGACGGCCATGGCTGTTGCGCACTTCACGATTACTTATATATATATATATATATGCGTACAGATTCTTTTTGCCCCCAGATAGTAGTAATGTACTTATCACTGGCAATTGAAACAAAGTTACCAAAACTAAAGTAAGTTTTCGTTCTAAAATTGTTTTAGTATAAAATTTCTTTCTTATCGTCCAATTTAAATTATATCGGCATGGAGTTGTTAAAATTTACAAATTTAAAACATCTTCCCTTTTAGTATTACTCAGAGAACATTTTGAAAAATGATAGAAATAAAAAAAAAGGCATTTCAATTGATTGGATAAATGAAAACTTATAATCTAATTTTTACTTCTTCCTTAAGAGAAAACTTAGTATTATAACATTTGCTTAGAGTTTATTTTACGATGAAGATAGCTTTTGTATTTCACATTAATATAAGTTAATTTGAAAAATCAATACTAATTTCGTTTAAAGGAAAAGCGAGAATCTATAACAAATTGAAAAAAAAAAAACATTTAAATATAAACTATATGAATTAGAAAATTTTTAAAATTACTTTCGTGCCGACTTACGATGAGAAGATCGGAAATTCAATCATTTGTTTGTTAAAGTATAAAAATAAATTTTGTAAATTAAAAGTACAAAAATGTACCCTGCATTTTAAAATTTAATGAAATGCTTTATTTTAAGCATTCAAAAATAATCCCTGGTCTGCAATTTTTACAAAATTTAAATTGAATCCACAGTAATCTTGTTGAATAAATAGCATTAAGCAAATAAAACATGATCTTTCGAAATTATTTGATAAATTTTAGAATATCTGATGCTTTTAAGATGTTTTAATTCTTCAAAATGTTTAGAAAACTTAAAAAAAGATACTTATTTGTCAATAAAAAAAATAAAATTCTTTCAAAGCTTTTATGAAAAGAACTTTTTAAAATTAATTCCATTTATTTAAAATTGGATTTATGTATCTAGTATGTATTTGTGTTTCATGGAATATTTACAAATTAAAATAAAACTGTGTTTTTGAATAAATAGTTGGCAATACTAAGAAACAAATAAAATGTCTTCTGCTGAATGATTATGTAAACATTGAATAACAATTTAAAAAGTGTCACATCCAAACTCTATTAGAATATATGATTGCAAACGTTCATTTGTGAAGCTTAGAATATTTAAATTATCTAATTTATTATAAAATAAAAAAAAAAATATTTAAATGTTTTTTAATTATTTTAGACTAAAATTACACTTGAGATAGTTTGATTAAAGTAACTAACTAAAATTAACTCAGTAATTCCTCTCTGGTTTTGATATTTGTCACTTTCTCTTTAATTACTTTTTGCTATAATTATAAAATGTTTTATTATGAAATGATTTTATTGTTTATAGCATTTATAAGTTCATGCGTTGTACCGTCTTCTCCAACAATCTTTTTCCCTAACACGTCCAAGAATAGCCGTTAAAATCTCCCGTTCAAATATACCCACTTCGGTCTCATCAGATTTTGCCAAAGTCCATGTTTCAGAGCCATAGATCATATTGTTCAGATTACTCAAGATTAAAAAATGTCACGTCCAATTAACTTTTCACCTTCTTTCCTAAACACTCTCTACAATTTTCATAAAAATTCATTGATAAAAGAAAATATATCGGTATCAGGTTTTCATCACATCATGTTCTCTAAAATTGACAAGAAAAAAACATTTTCATTGTGATAAATAATATAAAATAATAATTCATCATAATTACAATTATGTAAAACATTATATAAAATAACAATTGATTTATGTAAAACAATATTATGTAAAACAACAACTGAACATTTTAAGTAATGTAAAACATCTATTATGTAAATCAACAAGTACGCATAATCATTTTCATTTAAGTAATCATTTAATATGTAAAACCACAATTGAACATTTTAAGTAAACATTTATTTTGTAAAACAACAATAAAACATTTTAAGTAAACATTTATTATGTAAAACAAAAATTGAACATTTTAAGTAAACATTTATTATGTAAAACAACAAATGATTAAAAAAATCCATCACTTCTGATTATTTCAGCTTAAATGAATAAAAAGCAATGTTTTTCAGTACTGGCTAATCCTTAAATCTTTATTATTATTGTCTTCAAAACACTAATGTCGCAATTTAGCAAATCAAAGACCTCACCAAATTTGATAACAAATAAACAATCAACAAAAAATTACTAATTATGGCAGAAATTACTAATTATGGTTTTCTTCTAACTGAAGGCAATAACTAAATTATTTGAAGTTATGCATTTTCTTTATGATAATTTCAGAATGATTATCTACATTATGCAAAAGCTAATTGAAAGCTTTTTAGTGAATAACCAAGCATTGATCCATATGACAATATACAGAGTACGTAATCGGTTTGTTAATTACAATTTTCTGTTAAACTAATACGTAATGGAACATTTCCTTTCTCACTAATGACTGTATTTCCTTTTTAGTAATGTGTGATTAAATGATAAAAGAAATGTTTTAGCTGTGTTGTAATATAGGATTTTTTTTTTTTTTTGGTATAACTTACTAGAAAAATTGTGCAACTTTTTGTTACATTTTAATGGAGGTGAAATGTAGTATTTAGCTAGTGTAACTTTTTGACTACATATCTGCAAATTATATATCTGAAAAAAATTTAGAATATTGTGATATATACAGTATGCTGCTAAGTACAATTTGTGGGAATGTATTTTCCAAAGTAGGGGCCTGAATGGCCCAGTGGCTAGCGCTCTGGCGCTCGGTACCACAGGTTTCGGGTTCGAGTCCGTCCAGGTTTCGCCATGGATGTGTGTAGTGGTTCGTAATCCACTTTAAACCCTAAGTCCCGGTCTAATAAGATCGTAGAACGTTGCGGGGCATTGTTACTCCGCGTCCGTGGCTTATATTCAAGTTACACGCGCCCCTGGGTAATGCAAAGTGAGTAACGTCTGTGCAGTGCTTGCTTTAAGGCATCAAAGACGTAAACGTCTAAGTGCCAGCTGCATTTAGAAAAAAAATTCCAAAGCATCGCATGCAATTTATAAAAAATGAGCCATTTGATAATCCCTTCTAAAAATAACGGAACTTTCGCCTCGATTGATATAATATGGTAAAACGCCCGACTGTATGGCTCAGTGGCAACGCGCGCTGCTGGTGAGCATTAGGGCGAAGGTTCTATCCGCTGGAGGTTTTGTTGTAGACACCGTTTCAGAAAACGAAGAAACTTGATAGCGTTCTTGATTTTGCAATTTTTTTTTTTTTTTTTATGATTGCATTTTTGCCTCGTTGGTTGAACTAGTGGCGGAGTTTTCCGAGTTTTTCTCCCATACTTTTGCAAATGCGAGGCAGCTCTCCCTAAATCCGGAAGGTAATGCCCTCCTTCTTCAGTGACACGGAACCAAGTCAGACTTCTACCTACGGGGATCCATCGCAGTAGAATTATCCCCTTTCCCTCCTTCCATCAGCGGTCTGATGACCAATAGGTTAACGCTCTTGCTGTTGATACCACAGGCTTCAGGTGCGAATCCTGGCAGTGGTTCACGTTCGATTCCACGTTAAACTGTAGGTCCCGGTCTAATTAATCTAAAATGTGCAGAAAATGATCGTAGAGCGGCAATCGAAAACAGTGATGATGCCAATGAGACCACACCATGAGAAATCCAAGAGAAAATTCAGTTCACATGGGCTGCCGAATTTGCCAAATAATATATTTTGAGTAAAAAATGCTATCTGTGTCAAAGCAAAAAAAAGAACTGTTTTTGTTAAATGAATCCTTAAAAAAGTCTTTTTTTGTTCATCAATGATAAATAGATGCATAAATATTAAGACTATGAGGTAGTATTTTATTACTTAATGAATAGTTCTAAATAAATTTTATGACGAAAATTTACGAAACAGCAAATGCATTTTTCTTTTTCTTATTTTCTGCAAATGTATGAAGAGCTCATTGATAAATGAGCTTTCCTTTCAAATAATACCGAGATGTTTAGCTGCCATATTTATTAAAATTGCGAAGACAACATTGCACAACTGCAACACACACACAAAAAAATTGCATAACATATACTTACAAAATCCCTTTAAAAATCAGTTTCTTTAAGGGTCTTTGCGATCCGTACTGCCTGGAACTCTTCACTCGATTGTCCACTCCATTTTTGTCCTTCTCTTCAAAATCCTAGATTCCAAGGTCGGACGAGGGGAAAATAGAGAAAAAAGGCGTGCAAGAAATAAAAGTCTAATGTAGGGTCAATCCATTCTTGAAGAAAAGATCTATTCAACTCTTTCCCGTTCTCTATATACAGGGTGATTATACACTGAAGTGACAAAAGTCATGGAATAGCAATATGCAAATTTTCAGATGGCAGTAGCATCGCGTAGAACAGGTATAAATGCGCAGTGCTTTCGCAGAGCTTTCATTTCTGTTCATTATTCATGTGAAGAGGTTTTGACGTGATGATGACCGCACGACGGGAATTAACAGACTTTGAACGCGGAATGTTAGTTGGAGCAAGACGCATGGGTCATGCCATTTCGAAATCGTTAGGGAATTCAACATTCCCAGATCCACTGTGTCAAGGGTGTGCCGAGAGTATGACATTTCAGGCACAACATCCCACCATGGACAGTGCAGTAGTCGACCGCCTGCGTCGAATAACCGAAAAAATCAATGTGGGACGTACAAGGGACTTGTCGGTTAGAACTGTGCGGAGAAATTTGGCTTTCTTGGGCTATTCCAGCAGAAGACCGACTCGAGTGCCTTTACTGACAGAACGACATCGCTTGCAGCGACTCTCGTGGGCACGTGAGCATATCGGTTGGTCCCTAGATGAACGGAAAACCGTGGCCTGGTCCGATGAGTCACGATTTCAGTTGGTAAGATCTCATGGTAGGGTTCGATTTTGGCGCAGACCCCACGAAGCAATGGACCTAAACTGTCAGCAAGGCACGGTTCAAGCTGGTGGTGGCCCCGTAATGGTGTGGGCTGTTTTTTCATGGCATGGACTTGGTCCTCTGGTGCGACTGGACCGAACATGGACTGGAAATGCTTATGTTCAGCTACTTAGAGATCACTTGCAGCCATTCATGGACTTCATGTACCCAAACAACGATGGGATTTTTATGGATGACAATGCGCCATGTCACCGGGCCACAACTGTTCGCGATTGGTTTGAAGAACATTCTGGACAATTCCAACGAATGATCTGCCCACCTAGATCGCCCGAGATGAATCCCATCGAGCATTTATGGGACATCATCGAGAGGTCTGTTCGTGCCCAAAATCCTGCACCATCAACGCTTTCACAATTATGGACGTCTATCGAGACAGCATGGCTCAATATTCCTGCAGAAGACTTCCAACGGCTTGTTGAGTCCATGCCACGTCGAGTTGCTGCACTTCGCCGGGCGAAAGGAGGGCCGACTCGATATTAAGAGGTATCCCATGACTTTTGTCACTTCAGTGTAAAAGCTGTAGCTGTAATGGGTCTAAAAAAATAATACTACTCTCAATGAGTTCAAATTTGAACTGAAGGTACTTGAAGAAGAGGGAAGCTGTATGGCATCAAAAAAAAGTTCCACCGATTTTACTCCCAATTTCGTATGACCTTCTCGTGGTGGATGGGTACACTAAGAGCGTCACAGCTGTTGAATGACTTGTCGTTTTCTCCGTCAGAAAAACCGAAACAATTAAGCACATTGAACACTACAGTTGGTTTATTGTGCTTGATATGGTGTCATTTCGATTGAAAATATCACTGGCAGTCGAATTCACTTTCTTTATGCTACTTACAGCGCAACTATTAATACACTTTGTAACCGTTTATTTTGAAGCCATACCGTTTCCCCCTTCTTCAAGTATCTTCAGTTCAAATTTGAAATCATTGTGACTATTTTTTTACAGAATTTTTAAAGTGCGATTTTAATTATAATCCTCCTGTAGATTGTTTTGGGTGGATCTTAACTACAAATGACATTTTTGTTTTCTAAGTATCAATACAGTTAAAAAAAAAGTACAGTGTAAAATAAATACGTGTTTCAAGGGTGCTTATTCTTAATTTAAAAAATTGCCAAAAAATATATTTTGAGTAAAAAAATACAGTAGTCTGTGTCAGAGTAAAAAATAAAACTATTTTTGTTAAATGAGTCCTTAAAATCCTTCTTTTGTTCATCAATGATAAACAGATGCATAAATAATGATGTGAGGGTACTTTATTACTTAATGAATAGTTCTAAATAAATTTTATGATGAAAATTTACGAAACAGCAAATGCACTTTTTATTCTTATTTTTCCTGCAACTGCACGAAAAGCCAATTGATAAATAAGCTTTCTTTTCAAATACATAAATATCTGTATAACTCGTTTCTTTTCACACCGCTGAATTGGCAAAGAAGCAACCATGCAACGTTTTCCGGGCAATATGCCAAACCTATTAATAATAAAATTTCCCTTTCAAAGACGAAAAAAAAAAATACAGTAATCTTTGAATTGAATTTTTTTAAAAAACTTTTCACTAAAAAAAAAAAGGAAATTATGCAATCATGGATATAATAGAATGCATATAACTACATTAGTTTTCATAATCATAATGGTATAAGTTACTTCATTTATCAAATTGATTTAGATATATTTTTTTTGTATCATAAATGTTGAAATGAGTTTTTATGACATTATAATGTTTTAATGCAATATAATTTAGTTTTCAACGATGCTTTAATTTGTTTCAGATGGATAATTTACATTTCATGATAGATTAAGAGACAATAAAGAAAACTAAAGACAGAAGCTTTATTTTAAATGTTTAAATCAAAGATATTAAATACATTGTTATAATAATTCCAACGAAATATAGTTAAGCTATTCATTTAGAAGTGAATTTAGGCTAAGTATACATTTCTCTATATCTCGCTATTTATATTTTTTTCTACAGATGTATATCTATAATTAATACTCAAAACTGTTTGAGGTAATTACAAAAATTTTCAGTCTGATAACAAATACTACATTAGGTACAGACAATATAACTAGAAAAATGTTATTAAAGTCTATAACAACACTACCGGGTTATCACTTTAACCTTTTTTTTTTTTTAATTTTTAATATTTCTGCACATGTATATTTGTTTTAGATATTTTTAAATTAAATTTTTGTTTTACACTTTTCAAATGACATTTTTTAAGTTATATCCAACAGTTGATGTTTAGGTGTATCTAATGTAAAAATGAGTAGAATTCAGGAAATAAATAGTTTCATGTAATCATTGTAACTTGACTTATTTCTCTATATCTCTCTATTTATATTTTTTCAACTGATGCATATCTATAATTACTCAAAACTGTGAGTTTACTATAAAAATTTTCAGTGTGATAGCAGTTACCACATCAATTCCAGGCAATATAGCTACAAAAATGTTATCAAAATCTATAGAGCATTACTGATTTATTATTTTAACCATAGTTTTCACTTTTTTTTTAATTTTTATATTTTTTCTGCTCATCTGTGTTTATATTTATTTTTTTATATTAAATTATTTTACACTTTTCAAATTGTATTTTTATTTGTTATATACAATAGTTGATGTTTGGATGCATGCAGAAATGACTAGACTCCAGAAAATAAATAGTTGTATGTATTCAATGTAATTTGATTTATTTTTCTATAACTATCTATATTTTACAGCTGTATATCTATAATTACTAATACTCATAATTGTATAAGGTAACATTTGGCATGAGTTGCACATTAAATCAACTGTAATGTTCAATGTGCTTGATGGTTTTGGTTTTTTGATGGAAAAAATGACTTCCAAGTCATTCAACAGTTGTGACACTGTTAGTGGAAAGCCCATCCACCACGGTAAGGTCATACCAAATTGGATAGGAAAAATCGGTGGAACTTTTTTGATGCCATACCATTTCTCCTTCTTCAAGTATGTTCAGTTCAAATTTAAACTCATTGTGACGAGTGGTTGCTTTTTGACAGCATTTTGAAAGGGGGACTTTAATTATATTCACAGTGTAAAAAAAACAAATAAATAATTTTAATTGAATTAAGCTAATAAAATTAGTGATATTCAGATATAAAAAAAAAAAACATCTTTAATTAAGTTAACTAAAAATATATTAATTCGTTCTGGTGAACTAAAACAATGATTCAGAAAAATATCTATATTTATAAATATACATATTAAATCGTTCATTAAAAATTTAATTAGTAAATTTAATTAACTTTTTATGTTTATAAAAAGATTTCTACTTGAACAACACAACTCAGTTCGATTTAATTCAGTTTGACATCAAAGAAACATAATTTTTTCAATAAAAAAATTATTTCATTCTAATATATTTGTTTCAAATGCATAAAATTATTAGTTATATTTTCTAATTTTCTACTGCACTTTTTCATGCTTATTTTATGATGAATATGTTAGTCTAAAAATGTGTTATTCAATTAAAAAAATTCATAAGATTTTATAAGATTTCACATTATAAGATTAAAATATGTTATAAAATTATAAAGAACATTTTCTCCATTCATTATATTATATGCTCTAATTGCTTTTCGTGTTATTCGGTCGCTAATGTAAATAGTCAAACCTAATTAGAAATACGTTCACTAACAAAATAAATATGCCACATTGAATAGATGTATGAAACTGCAGTTTTTTAAATCTAAGAAATAATGAAAAAAGAACAAATATATAAAAGAATTTTATTTTATTTTTTTAAAAATTTACTTCATTTTTATGTTTTAATTTTTTAAACACTAATCGAATTAAAAATAATTTTTTTTATATTTAATTTTTATTTCGAAATTTAACAAGTACATTAATTATTGATTCAATTTGTGGTATCTGGTTCTTTTTTAATGTTTTGGTATGTGATTTGAATAAAAATTGAAATAATGTTCTTTTTCTCAGATTTCGCCAATTAATGCTTCATCCTTGAAATATTAACCTACTAATCTAAATTTAATTTTCTTTCCAACAATTTTGTTTTATAAAGATAAATATATTAAATTTCCATTAACTTTATTAAGAAAGTGAAAAACTTTTAATTATATGTATTGAATATATTTTTAAAGAAATCTTATTTTATAATATTAGTTCTTTTCAATTAATTACAATAATTTTAATGTTAAAAAGTTATAATGACGAATTATTTTATTGAATACTTGCAAAAGTTTTATCAAAAATTTAAATAGTGACGCTATTTCTTGATATTTCATTTTATTAATTACTATGTGTATATTTATTTATCGTGCAGATAAAAATGTTCTATATTTAAATTGGTAGTTTTCAATAGTCATCGTGACTATGAGCATCACAAATTAGTAGGCCAAGACATGTTTTTAAACATTCTTCTCTTTAAAAAGGGTGCAAATACCCCACAAATACCAACCTGGGGAAATTAGTTCAAAATTGAGATGACAAAATGTGATGAAATGTATTGCAAGTCTTTGTGGAATGATTTGGTTTGTCGCTGTACGGTCATTTTAATGCACACTTTAGGCTTATTAGACTGGGACCTACAGTTTAACGTGTATTACGAACATCCATGCCACGCCAGATTCGAATCTGAAGCTTGTGGTTCCAAAGGATACAGCGCTAGCCAATAGGCCATCAGGGCGCAGTCTTGGTGGAGGTCTCAAATAGTTTAGCCTACTATATAAATGTTCTACGTAGTTCATACCTGACATTCTATGTATAAATATCTTTATAATTATATGGCGGATTGGCACATCCATATGCCAGTGGTGTTCAGGCCTCTTCTTCTTCTTCAATGGCACAACAACCCTATGGTGAGCAAAGGCCTAGTGGCTACTGGCAGATTCCGAAAGAGTACACGTTTTTTTTAACGAGGCAGGGTTTTCAAACTTACGCCTAACAGTCATATTAGACGAAGACCTAGAGTTTAAAGTGGATTCTGAACCACTACAGACATCCATGGCATCGCCGAAACTCCAGGCCGAAACCTGTGGAACCGAGAGCTAGTTCCTCGGCCATCAGTACCACGGTGTTCAGGCATGTCCACTAATGACCGCCATTGGTAATTTCAATCATGCAGTCAGTCATCAGCAATTGCAACATTGCATGAGTTCATCTATTATTTTACAGAGTTTTTCCTAAAATCATATTCCATATAAATACAAAATGAATAATTTAAAAAAACTTTGCACTTCTAATTGTCTTCCGTTGTCTAACAATTTTTCATATAAAGACAAATATGTGAATATACTATCAGCTTTATTAAAAGATGAAACACATTTAAATATGTGTATGTAATATATTTTATAATAAACTTTTATTTCCTAACATTAGTTAGCGGGTCTCAGTCCAGTACATATCATTCCTAGTCCATTCACGTAGAAAAAGCTCAATGAATAATGCCTATTTTTTTCTAAAAATTATTACATTTTTTTAACGAGTAAATAAAGAATTATTTCTTTACAAACATAAGCGTTATGTATTACTACAGACATCAATTTATTTTTATTTCATGTTAACTATTTGACTTGTTATGTCGTATTATTAAAACTTGCTATTACAATTTTAAATCTTTTTGGAATTTAGCCCGTTCCTTTATGAATCTTATCAAAAGACATCATGGCTATAGGATGTTAAGGGTTCTTTGTAACCACGTAGTGCAAGCTTGCACATAAAGAAACAGTCTTATCAAGTCAATCATAAGATAAGGTTGTGAGGAAGACAATGCCTTACGTCTTTTCAAAGGCCAATTTGTGTAAGAAAGTATATGTTAGGAAATCGTCCATTAAAAAAGATGGCAACGCGTTTCACACTTCAGATTTTTCATGTTGATTTAATTTGCCTGTTAGCTAGCGTTTTAGATCTTTGAGCCAAAATAATTCATTTTCTATTTAGGTAATAATGATGTTATGTAGTAAAGAAATTTGGTCCGCTTTATAAGAGCAATTACATGATAACATCAATTCAACTTCAAAGTATCTATAGTAAATCATTAGATCCTCGAGCACAAAATACAGTGACTTAGCATTCATTCAAGGTCTATTCAACAGCCTTGAAGTAATTTGTAACCAAAGATAGTATCTTATAATGTATGGTGATATATGAAAGGAATTGTACATAGCTGTTAAATGACAATGATGAAATAACACTGAGGTTTACTAACAGGAAATAACTCCGCTAAAATATTTTTGGAAAAAAATGGTCTTCATTGTTAAGCCAAAGGGAATTATCTTTCATCATGACAATGTCACACTCCATATTGTAAGAGAATAAAAATACCTTAGAAGAATTTGGCTGAAATATTGTTTGATTGAAGTTGCTTACTCGTCATATTATATAGACCTTGTTGACATCTCTTTAGAAACTTAACTTAATCATATTGTAGGACTTAGGTTAAATTCAAGAGGAGACGATCATAAAAAGGAGCTAGAATTTTTCTCCGTGGATAAACCAAATGAATTTCATACAAAAACATCGAAAAGCTAATAGGATTATGGAAAGAATTAATTGAAAAGTACAGAAACAAACTGGTTGGTATAAAGTTGGTGGTGTTTAGTGACACAACGATAGCTTTGTTCATGCTGTCGTTGTGTCATGTTTCATTAAAAACTTCAACTTATTTAAAATGTATTAAAATATAAATAAGTTTAAAATAATATATTTTTTTTGTTTTATCTTACCACAAGCCTCATCATTAGAGAAATCTTTTACGGATAGTTGATTCCAATTCTGATATTACATATTCAAAAGAAAAAATTTAAAGAATTCTGAGAGATCCGAAGTACAACTTGACAGTTCCATTATAGAAGTTTATTTAAAATTCTTCTAGGTATATAATTTGGATGATTGATTACAATAATGGTTTGGTCATCTTTATCTTTATAAATGAATTGTCATTTGATTAGTGACCTCAAATTAACGGATTATTACAAATCTCATCCATAAAAGAGAGTTTTACAATACTAATAACTTTTCTATTAATTCCACTATCTCCGGAAAGGTTAATGCAGCCATTACCCAAAAACGCGAGGTTCTGCCTGCGAGTTTAATAATAACTACACATAGTTCATTACCTCTGTGTTAAACGAGGCAGTGAACAAAAGCGCAAATCGAAAACCCGTTTTAAAATTTAAACGTCTTCCCTTTCTCATTATGCAGATGGCGATTCTTCGATAGTTAGTTGGGCTAATGCTAATTGCCGCGTAGTGTGCGATAACGATGCAAAGAATCGATGATGGCGCCATAAACAATAAATCATCGAGGTGTAAATTGCGGGTTCCGGTCATCATCACTGTGATGGACCAGCTGTTGGCCCACTTCTGTGCGCATGCATAAAATTATTTTTCCTTCTTTCCAAATGCCCTTTCGTGATTCGGCATTCAAGATAATGTGGTTACAAAGTTTCCATCAAATTTTGTGGATGTTGGTATACTTTAATCGTTAGTTATTAGCAGTAATCATAATTGATATTGTTAGTTGTATTTAATAGTTATGGTTACGATGGTAACATAATATGTAATGCAAAGAATAAAAATTATCTGAGAACATTGTCAGTTAATAATATATAAAAGTAAATTTACTTAGTACCGATTTGCTGTATAGTATGTTGGGCCTCACAGGTAAGAAAATTTGGTTTGAAATCTAATAAATACAATTGAATATGTAACTTCCGTGTTTATAGGGTGTATGAGGCATGAAAGTCCTTTCATTGGATTTGAGGAAGAAATTCAGATTATAACAATTGGAAACCTAGAAAATGTTTGATTAAAATTATACTGGGAAGTGTGGGAGCATTGTAGCAGACTTCTAATGATGCACGTTGTATAATGCTAAATTGGCTTCTTTAAATTGTTTAATTGTTTTAAATTACTTTAAATTGCCTAATTATTTTAAATTACTTTTAAATAGCATAATTATTTTAAATTGCTTAGTTAATTTACTTTACATCCCATTCCAATGGTACCCGAGGCTATAGGTTCGAATCGTGGCGGTGGCATTGATGTTTGTTGATGGTTCGGAGTCCACGTTAAATTGTAGGTCCCCGTCTATTTAATCTAAAATGTGCATATAGATCACGGTAGAGTGACAAAAACCAATCCAAATAAGAGGCACGCATTGCTACTGAGACGCGAGTAGGACAAATTATTTGTAAATTTTAAATGGAAAGAACCAGTTATGTCTCATGGAAGGAGGGAAAGACGTTGGCAGCTTCTGTTTTGATTAATAATAATAATTGATAATTAAATATCAATTAAGCAACTAATATTCTAATTTTTAAAATCAATTAAATTTGTGACTGTAATTATTTGATTAAAATTTCAACTTATTTAAAATTTATTAAAATATATAAATCTAGAATGATATATTTCTTGTTTTATCCCCACCTCATCCTCATCATTAGTGAAATATTTTAATGATAAGGATTTTAATTCCAATTCTGAAATCGCAGTTTCAATGAAAAGAAAAAAAAGGAAAGAATTCTGGGAGATACGGAGATAAATCTTGTTACAAATTGACAGTTCAATTACAGGCGTTTATCTAAAATTCTCCTAAGTCTATAATTTGGATGATTGATTACAAGAATGCCCTGGTTTGGTCATCTTTACCTTTATAAATAAATTGTCATTTGAATACGGTGAACTCACATTGAAGGATTATTACAAATCCCTCGTCCATAAAAGAGAGTTTTGCAAAACTCATAACTTTTCTATTAATTCCACTATCTCCGAAAGGTTAATACAGCCATTACCCAGAAACGCGAGGACTCTAGCCGCTCGTTTAATAACTACACTTAGTTAATTTCCACTGCGTTAAACGGGGCACACAACAAAAGCGCAAATCGAAAACCCGTTTTAAAATTTAAACGTCTTCCCCTTCTCATTATGCAGATGGCGATTATTTGGTAGTTAGTCAGGGCTAATGCTAATTGCCAGGTAGTGTGCGATAACGATGCAAAGAATCGATGATGGCGCCCATAAACAATAAATCCTCGAGGTGCAAATTGCGAGTTCCGATCATCATCACTGTGATGGACCAGCTGTTGGCTCACTTCAGTGCGCATGAGTACAATTATTTTTCCTTCTTTCAAAAGGCCTTTTCGTGGTTCGGCATTCAAGATGTGGTTACAAAGTTTTCATGCAGTTTTGTAAATGTTTACATTCTTTAATCGCTAATTATTAGCAGTAATCATGATTGATATTGATAGTTGTATTTAATAGTTATGGTTGCGATGGCAACATAATATATAATGCAAAAATAAAGATTATCTGTGAACTTTGTGAGCTAATAATATATAAAAGAAAGTTTACTTAGTATCGATTTGTTGCATAGTATGATGGGCTTTGTAGTTAAGATAATTTGGTTTGAAATCCAGTAAATAAAACTAAACCGGAACCTTTCCAGTTTATATGGTGAATGAGGCTTGAAAGTCCTTCCATTGGGCTTGAAGAAGAAAAAGAAAATATCCCAACTGCCACTCTAGAAAATGTTTGTTTAAAATTATACTGTAAAATGTCAGATCATTGTAACAGGCTTCTACTAATGCTAAATTGGCAGCTTTGCTTTATTTGCTTAATTACTTTAAATTATTTTAAATTGCTTAATTTATTTGCTTTTACATCCCTTTCCAATGGCACCGCAGTGTTCAGGTTCAAATCCTGGGCGGTAACATGGATATTTGTTGGTGGTTCGAATCCACTTTAAACAGTAGGTCCCGGTCTATTTAACCCAAAGTGTGCACAAGATGACCGTAGAGAGACAAAACAAACAAATCTAGATGCAAGCATTGCCACTGAACCACGAGTCGGGCAAATAATTTTTTAAATTTTAAATGGAAAGATATCATGTGTCTCACGAAAGTAGGGGAAAAAGCTTCTGATGTAATTAATAAAAATAATTGATAATTGATTGTCAATTAATCAAATAAGATACTAATTCTTAAAATCAATTAAATTCGTGAATATAATTATTTGATTAAAATAACTTCAAATTTCATTTTCAAATGTAAAATATATCAGTGTAAAACAATATATTTCTTGTTTTATTCCACCAAATCCTCATTGTTAGAGAAATCTTCTAGTGATACAGATGTTAATTCCAATTTTGATATCACAGATTCAAAGAAAAAAAAATAATGAAATTTCTGAAGAGAAATCTTGATACAACTTGACAGTTCCATTATAGGAGTTTATTTGAAAATTCTCCTAGGTATATAATTTGTATTATTGATTACAAGAATGTTCCCTAGTTTGGTCATCTTTATCTTTATAAATGGATTGTCATTTGACTACGGTGAACTCACATTAACGGATTATTACGAATCCCTCATCCCTAAAAGAGAGAAAACTAATAACCTTTCTATTAATTCCACTATCTCGGAAAGGTTAATATAGCCATTACCCAAAACGCGAGGTTCTGGCTCCGCGTTTAATAACTACACTTAGTTAATTTCCTCTGCGTTAAATGGGGTAGTGAACAAAAGCGTAAATCGAAAACCCGTTTTGAAATTTAAACGACTTCCCTTTCTCATTATGCAGATGGCGATTCTTTGGTATTAGTCAGGCTAATGCTAATTGCCGGCTAGTGTGCGATAACGATGCAAAGAATCGATGATGGCACCCATAAACAATAAATCCTCGAGGTGCAAATTGCGGGTTCCGATCATCATCACTGTGATTGACCAGCTGTTGGCCCACTTCAGTCAGCATGAGTATATTAGTTTTCCTTCTTTCCAAAAGGCCTATTCGTGGTTCGGCATTCAAAAAAAGAGGCAGTTACAAAATTTTCATGCAATTTTGTAAATGTTTATGTACTTTAATCATTAATAATTAGCAGTAATCATGAGAGATATTGTTATTTGTATTTAATAGTTATGGTTACTATGGCAACGTCCTATATAATCCAAGTTTGAAAATTATGCTGGAAAATTGGGATGTAATAATATATAAAAATAAATTTTACTTACTAACGATTTGTTGGATAGTATGTTGGGCTTTGTATTTAAGAAAATTTGGTTTCAAATCCAATAAGTAAAACTGAAACGGAAATTCAGTGTTTATATGAAGAATTATACTTGAAAGTCCTTTCTTTAGCTTTGAAGAAGAAAAGTGAATATCCCAACTGGCAACATAGAAAATGTTTGATTAAAATAATACTAGAAAATGTGAGATCCTTGCAACAGGCTTCTACTAATGCTAAATCGGCAGCTTTATTTGCTTAATTATTTTAAATTACTTTAAATTGCTTAATTTATTGCCTTACACCCTTTCCAATAGTACCACAGTCTTCAGGTTCTAATCCCGGCGTTGGCAAGAATGTTTGTTGTGGTTCGGAATCCACCTTAAACTGTTGGTCTCGGATCAATTTAGCCTAAAAGTGTGCACAAGATGACCGTAGAGCGACCAAACCAGAGCGGAACCAAACCAGAGGCAAGCTGTACCACTGAACCACTGAACCACGAGTCGGACACTTAGCATTTGTAAACTTTAAATGGAAAGAAACCATGTGGTTTCATGGAGGGAGGGAAAGGGGTGTCAGCATCTGTTGTAATTAATAATACTAATTGATAATTATTATCAAGTAAGCAATTAAGTTTCTAATTTTTCAATACGTAATTGTAATTATGTGATTAAAATAACGTCAACTTTCAATTTAAAATATATAAGTCTAAAATCATATATTTCTTGTTTTATTATATCACATCCGCATCATTAGAGAAATCTTTTAGATGATAGGGATGCTAATTCCAACTCTGATAAGACAGATTCCAAAAAAAACGAAATCATAAATTCCGGTGAGTAATCTTGACACAACTTGACAGTTCAATTATTGGAATCTACATTTCTCCTAGGTATATAATTTGTAAGATTGTTTACAAGAATTTCCTGATTTGGTCATCTTTATCTTTATAAATGAATTGTCATTTGATTACGGTGAATTCAAATTATCGGATTATTTCAAATCGCTTTTCCCTAAAAGAGAGTTTTGCAAAACTAATAACGTTTCTATTAATTCCACAATCTCCGGAAAGGTTAATACAGCCATTACCCAAAAACGCGAGGTTTGGCTGCTCGTTTAATAACTACACTTAGTTAATTTAATCTTGCGTTAAATGAGGCAGCGAACAAAAGCGCAAATCGAAAACCCGTTTTTAAAATTTAAACGTCTTCCCTTTCTCATTATGCAGATGGCGATTCTTTGGGTAGTTAGTCAGGCTAATGCTAATTGCCGGGTAGTGTGCGATAACGACGCAAAGAATCGATGATGGCGCCCATAAACAATAAATCCTCGAGGTGCAAACTGCGGGTTCCGATCATCATCACTGTGATTGACCAGCTGTTGACCCACTTCAGTGCGCATGCGTAATATTATTTTTCCTTCTTTCCAAAGGCCTTCCGTGGTTCGGCATTCAAGAAGATGGGAGTACAAAGTTTTCATGCAGTTTTGTAAATGTTTATATATTTCAATCATTAATTATTAGCAGTAATCATGATTGATATTGTTAGTTGTATTTAATAGTTACAGGTTGGAAAGGAACATAATATATAACGTAAAGAATAAAAATTATCAGGGAACATTGTGAGGAAAATAATATATAAATAAATGTTTACTTGGTAACGATTTGTTGGATGGTATGTTGGGCTTTGTAGTTAAGAAAATTTGATTTGAAATCCAATAAATAAAACTGAAAATTCTGTGTTTATATGGTGCATGAAGTTTAAAAGTCCTTTCTTTAGTTTGAAGGAGAAAAGGATATATCCTAACTGGCAACCTGAAAAAGTGTTTGATTAATTATACTGGGAAAATGTGAAAGCATTGCAACAAAAGGCTTCTAATGATATACTTTGTATAATGCTAAATTGGCTGCTTTATTTGCTAAATTATTTAAAATTATTTTAAATTGCTTTATTTATTTGCTTTACATCCCTTTCCAATGGAACCACAAGCTCAGGTTAACGGATCCTGGCAGATGGCAAGAATGTTTGTTATGGTTCGAATCCACCTTAAATTGTAGATCCCTGTCTCAATTTAGCGTAAAGTGTGCACAAGATGACCGTAGAGCGGCAAAAACCAAACCAGAGGCAAGCATTGCCATTGAACCACTGAATCACGGGGACAATAATTAGTGAAAGACTTAAATGGAAATAAACCATGTGGTCCCATCGAAGGAGGGAAAGGGGTCGGTCGCATCTTCTGTTGTAATTAATAATAATAATTGATAATTAATTATCAATTAAGCAATTAAGATTCTAATTTCTAAAAACAATTAAAATCGTATAATTATTTGATTAAAAATAACTTCAACTTTCAATTTAAAATGTAAAATATATAAGTCTAGAATCATATATTTCTTTTTATTCCACTAAATACTCATCATTAGAGAAATATTTTAGTGATACGCATGTTAATTCTAATTCTTATAACACAGATTAAAAAAAAAGGAAAATTCTGAGAGATATGGAGATAAGTCTGATAAAAATTGACAGTTCAATTATAGAAGTTAGACCTTTTCACCTAGGTATATAATTTGTAAGATTGATTACAAGAATGCCCTGGTTTGGTCATCTTTATCTTTATGATTACGGTGAACTCGCATTAACGGATTATTACAAATCCCTCATCCCTAAAAAAAGTTTTGCAAAACTAATAACTTTTCTATTAATTCCACTATCTCCGAAAGGTTAATACAGCCATTACCCAAAACGCGAGGTTTCTAGCTGCGCGTTTAATAACTACACTTAGTTAATTTCCATCTGCGTTAAACGAGGGCAGAGAACAAAAGCGTAAATCGAAAACCCGTTTCAAAATTTAAACGTCTTCCCTTTCTCATTATGCAGATGGCGATTCTTTTGGTAGTTAGTCGGGCTAATGCTAATTGCCAGGGTAATGTGCGATAACGATGCAAAGAATCGATGATGGCGCCCATAAACAATAAATCCTCGAGGTGCAAATTGCGGTTCCGATCATCATCACTGTGATGGACCAGCTGTTGGCCCACTTCAGTGAGCATGCGTAAAATTATTTTCCTTCTTTCCAAAAGGCCTTTCGTGGTTCGGCATTCAAGAAGATGGGGTTACAAAGTTTTCATGCAGTTTTGTTAATGTGTATATACTTTAATCGTTAATTATTAGCAGTAATCATGATTGATATTGTTGGTTGTATTTAATAGTTATGGTTGCCATGGTAACATAATATATATTGTAAAAGAATGAAAATTGTCTGAGAACATTGTGAGTTGAGCTAATAACTTATAAAAGTTAGTAATAATTTGAGTAATTAGTGTAAAAGAAATAATTTGCTGGATAATATTCTGGGCTTCAAAGTTAAGAAAATTTCTTTTGAAATATAGTAAATAAAACTGAATAGAAAACTTCTGTGTTTTTACGGTGAATGAGGCTTGAAAAAGTCATTTGTCAGTTGTCTTTTCATGAGTTCGAAGAAGAAAAAGGAGAATATTCCAGGAACTTAACTTAATAATTTTGTAGAACTCAGGCTGACTTCACAAGGGAAGTTATTAAAATGGAGATGGAATTTTTCTATGGATAAACCAAATGAATTTCATAAAAAAAAAAAGCATCTAAAGTTCATGGGAATATGGAAATATTTAATTGCAAATAATCGTGACTATTTATTTACTAAATAAATGAATGTTTCGCAAAAAGTTCAGTTTAGTTTAATCGAAAAGAACGGATGTAGTTTGGTAGATAATGGGGTGTTTAGTGACACACCGACCAGCATTGGCCATGCTGATCAAAATATTTTTTTTTTTCCCTACTTGGTAGACAGCAGCATATAGACAAAGTCAAAAAACCCGTGTGGTCTCATGGAAGGAGGGAAAGAGGGAGTCAACTTCTGTTGTGATGGAACTCCCTTAAGCACATTTGGATTAGATTTAGATTTGGCTCCATGACGTTGAAGAAAGAGTGTCGTGCCTTCCGGAAAACTTTTTTAGGAGTAACTACCCTGAAATTACCTCTCGTATGGGAGAAAATCTGGAAAGATCCCACCAGGTAGTCGGAGTAATGACGCAAGACGCTGAACATCACAAATGACATCGAGTCTCTTAGTTCTTTTGAAACAGTGTTTATAACACAGCCATCAGCGGATTAAGGGCCCTTAATGCTACCCAGAGACAAGCGTTGCCATTCAGCCACGAGTAGGGCAAATAATTTATAAATTTTAAATGTAAAGCAATTAAGAATCTAATTTTTATATTAAATTAAAATCATGATTATAATTATCTAAAATAACTTCCATTTTCAATTTAAAATGTATTAAAATATATGACTAAAATAATATATTTCTGGTTTTATTCTACCATATCTTCATCATTAGAGAAATCTTTTAGTGATTACGAATGTAAATTCCAATTCTGATTTCGCAAATTAAAAAAAAAAAAGGAAAGAATTCTGAGAGATCCGAGAGATAACTCATGATACAACTTGACAGTTCCATTATAGGAGTTTATATAAAATTCTCCTAGGTATATAATTTGGATGATTGATTACAAGAATGAACTGGTTTGGTCATCTTTATCATTATAAATGAATTGTCATTTGATTAGAGACCTCACATTAACGGATTATTACAAATCCCTCATCCCTAAAAGAGAGTTTTGTAAAAGTAATAACTTTTCTATTAATACCACTATCTCCGAAAGGTTAATACAGCCATTACCCAAAACGCGAGGTTTCTAGCTGCGCCTTTAATAACTACGCTTAGTTAATTTAATCTGCGTTAAACGGGATAGAGAACAAAAGCGTAAATCGAAAACCCGTTTCAAATTTAAACGTCGTCCCTTTCTCATTATGCAGATGGCGATTCTTTGGTAGTTAGTCAGGCTAATGCTAATTGCCAGGTAGTGTGCGATAACGATGCAAAGAATCGATGATGGCGCCCATAAACAATAAATCCTCGAGGGGCAAATGCGGTTCCGATCATCATCACTGTGACTGACCAGCTGTTGGCCCTCTTCAGTGCGCATGCGGGAATTACTTTTCCTTCTTTACAAAGGTCTTTCCTGGTTCGGCATTCAAGAAGATGTGCTTACAAAGTTTTCATGCAATTTTATAAAGGTTTATATTCTTTGATCGCTAAATATTAGAGTAAGCATGATTGATAATGTTAGTTGTATTTAATAGTTATGGTTACGATGGTAATATAATACGTAATCTAAAGAATGTAAATTATCTGAGAACATTGGGAGTTAGTAATGTATAAAGTAAGTTTACTTAGTAAAGATTTGTTGGATAGTAAGTTAGGCTTCGTAGTTAAGAAAATTTGTTTTGAAATCTAATGAACAAAACTGAATAGAAAACTTCCTTGTTGATACGATGAATGAGGCTTAAAATACTTTATTTTGATTTGAAGAATGAAAGACAAGTATTCCATCTCGCAACCTAGAAAATGTTTATTTAAAATTATATTGGAAAAAGTGTGGTAGCATTGCAACAGGCTTCTTATTCTGTACTTGTGTAATGCTAAATCTTCATTTACAGTGCTTATTGCAGATTGCATGTCAAATTTCAAATATTGAAAAATATCCCCTTCTGTATTGGGATATCCAGTGGTATACAAATACAGAAAGTTAATTAAATATGCCAAGAGGTGATTAGTGCTAATTTTCTTGTCTACACTACATAATACATGACCGTGTATTGGTGAAAAATTTACAACATGTGGTAATTTTATGGCACATCACATTACTGTGTCTAAAGATGAGATGTCCTTCTACAGCTTTGCAAAGGATCAAGAGGCAGTTACATCACCGCAATTTTAAATTAGCAGTTCCAAGTAAAAAATCTAGGCGGCTTCTCATTCTCCTTTCTTCCTCTTCCAATCGAATGGAAAGACAATGGCTGATAAGTACATCATGGTCATTCCTAGCATAAAAATATCACGATGCAGAAGCTCGCTATATTTTTTTCTCGAAATTAAAGGACCTTCCTCTATACCGCACACCCATAGAGAGTTGAAAAATTCATCACAGAAAATAGAAAATAAATATTTTTATTTAATGTTGCATTTTCACAACGGCAATCTTGTTATTAACCCATTTAAGACCACTAAAGATTCGGAAAGATAAAACCCCACCCCCCATGTCTCTCTGCTCCTTCTAGAGCAAGAGAGTTTTTTACCTGGAAAGAAAATCAAAAATGAAAATTTATATGCTTACATTTGTAGTTAGGGGGCCTGATGGCCGAACGGCTAGCGCTCTGGCTTTCGATACCACAGGTATCGGGTTCAAATACCGGCTTTGCCCATGGGTGTTGTAGTGGTTCGGAATCCACTTTAAGCCGTAGACCCCGGTCCTAATAGGATCGTAGAGCGTTGCGGGAGCATTGTTACTCAGCGTCCGTGGCTTACCATCAAATTACACGCGCCCCCTGGGTAATGCAAAGTGAGTAACATCGGTGCAGCACTTATGGCATTAAAAGATCACGGTCTATTTGCCAGCTGCATTAGAAGAAAGAAAAAAAACATTTGTAGTTCGTAGCATAAATCATTAGACTAGAAGATCCGGAAGTGGCATGGATGTTTGTGAGTGGGTTTGGAATCCACATTAAATTGTAGTTCTTCATCTAATTAATCTAAAGTGTGCAAAAATGACCTTAGAGCGACAAACCAAGCCAAACCACACTAGGAATTTACATTCACGCACCGAATTTGGAATTCCTTTGTAAGATTATTTGCAAGTTTTGTCAGTAAAAAAATATAAAAACCTCTGCAATAGGAAAATTATCTGGTTTATAAAAAGGCTTTTGCAAGATCAACGAGTACTGTGAGAATATTAAATTCTCCATAAATATGCCACTAACTAGTGAGGTATACTAACTCAAATACCCGGCTACTATATATAAACGGAAATTCTGAATGTGAAAAATATGGGGGAAATTAGAAATTATATGGACAAAATTGGCAATCTAGGAATCACATTTAATTAGAAAAAGATGCAACATGTTAACACATATAAAATTTGCAACAGAAATTGCAATCATTCTTATTTCACATTATTTTTTTCAAGGATTTGTTTCTCAATAAAATATTTGATGTTGTATAAATCATAAGTTATGATTATTATTAATTATATGCAGCACACGTTCAAATTCCACTGATGAAACTCGAACCCCAAACCATCCTTTAAAACTACCTAAATAATTTAATACGAGGTGTTATTACATTGCTTTTAACAAGCACTGCTTTTTCAAAATAAAAGTAGTAATCCATTCACCTTAAAAACTACTTTCTCGTTAGAGCTACACAAAGAACTTCTCGGCCGCGCGTGATCCAATTATGCGTGCTTTCTGTGATGAGTCTTCACTGTCTCTAGCTGTACACGTGACATGGATATGGAAATCTTATCACGATGAATTCATTCTAATGGCTTGTTAACGAACACAACGCATGAAGTTCGTTAGTGACTTTGACAGCGTCACGAACGTGCTGTGAGCGCTCATTAGAAATTCAAGGATTTAAGGCTGTAGAAAATCAGTGGATTAAGTACACACAAGTTACTTTTGTCGTTATAGAAAAATCAACAAGAGAGTATATGTTTATTAGTATGCAAATTATAGGATTATTGCGTTTTAACTTATTTTCTTAACGTTTAAATAAATAAAAGCATATAAAAGCATATGCATAATAAAAGCATATTTAAAAAATTCTTAATAAATATGCATTAATGTAATTTGTGCAAAAATACTTTTAAATCCACACTTCTGGCGATTAATCCAAAAATCGCTAATTGTAGCGAACATACTAAGAAATAATTAGTGATTCATGTAATTAAGACTATCAAAAATCAGTGGAGTAATCTCGCAAGATATAAGCTATAGAAAAGAAGGAGATTATCTCTTTTAATAAAATACAAATTATATCATAATTGACTTTTAAATTATTTTCATCACAATCAAATTTTATTGTAAAAAGTTCAATCGAAAATCGCCGGAAATCACCAAATTTCGAAAATCGCCAAACATGCTAACATAAAAGTTAACAATATAAAATACAGAAAATGGGAACAGAATGCCACAATTCTTCACGTAAGAAAAAATGCTACAATATTATTATTATTATTATTATTTATTATTTATCAAAGCGATAACACCACAATCGAATCTTTGGAGCACTAACAGATGCTACATGTTGTTAAAACAGTATAAATAAGACTACTAAAAGAGTTTTATGAATTGAAAGAAAGTAAAGTGCATCTATTGCAATGCATATCTTGATAAACTATCCTACTTGAAATAAATCTTTTTATCTGTTGGAAATGTTTCTTTCTGTCAATGAGCATTTTGATTGCTATTTGTCTAAATAATGTAATGTTGTATAAACATTCTGGTTATAGATTTTAGAAATCTCTTTATTAAAAATTTATTTGCTTAAACTGTGCAAAATTTTTGTAGTTCTTCTTGTAAAAAAATATAGTTAAACGGATACAATGTATTAACATAAAAATACAGAAGAAAAATTCTATTGTTTGAGTATGAATATATATATATAATATATATATATATATATATATATATATATATATAAAGAAGGTAAAATCTCTAGTTTATAATTTGTACACGAACTAATTGAAGCAAAGAATTTGCGCAATATATTGCCAATATTTAAATGGTAGGATATAGTATTTTCAGCATTTGTAAGTTGTTAAATTGAAAAAGATAAACAGCAAAATCAAAATATTTATATTATAAGAGAAATTTTATGATCTATATTTTGCTCAATGCCTTGGGGCATTTATTATTTTATTTATAATTCATTAAACAGCATCCACTGAAATTTTCCTCGTCGGTTTTCTGAATTACTTATTTATCGAATTGTGGAATTACTTTTCCATGTTTATTTTATTGTAATTACATTACTTTTCATGTTTATTTTATCGTATTTACGTTTTTTCCATGATTATTTTATCATAATTACATTACTTTTCTATGATTATTTTATCGTAAGTACATTACTTTTCCATGTTTATTTTATCATAATTTACATTACTTTTCCATGATTATTTTATCGTAATTACATTACTTTTCCATGATTATTTTATCGTAATTACATTGTTTTTCCATGTTTATTTTATCGTAATTACATTACTTATCCATGTTTATTTTATTGTAATTACATTACTTATCCATGTTTATTTTATCGTAATTACATTTATCCATTTATTTTATTTGTAATTACATTACTTTTAAATGTTTATTTTATTGTAATTACATTACTTTTTAAATGTTTATTTTATTATAATTATATTATTCTCATTTTTTTATATTTCATTGTGTTGCATTTCATTATTATTCAGTTGCAATTCATTTATTTATATAAAAAATGTCATTATAGTAGGAAACAAATGAATTGAAATGCACGAATAAGGAAACAAATTCATGCATATACAAACTTTTAGTTTGACACCTATTTTCTCTTCCAAACCATTCATATCGCATTCAGAAATTGATGATAAGTTTATTTCTCATAGAAGGGAAAAATGCAAGAAATCTCCTGGCGTTTTCTAACGTTAGGCATTGGGTGCGATAATTTATGCTCAGAACGGCACAACGTTCAATAATTCATTCAGATCACTGAATTTATTTACATAAATTTAGGATATGAATTGTATGAAATATAATTTTAAAAGTCATTTTATAATTTTACGACTTATAAGAAATATTTGTGTATGAAAATTTGAAGAGTTCTGAAGGAAATGTGGTGAATGCTTTTTGATATTCTTGAAAATATCAACATTTCATTTGTTTCTTTTTTTCTATTTCTTTTTTAATTATTTTTAAATTATAATATTTGGTCGTTGAAAATATTAACATTTAAATTGTTTTCTTTATTTCTACTTTTTTTTTTTGAAATCTTTTTAAATGTAATATTCTGGGTTGTCGAAAATATTAACATTTTATTTGTTTTCCTTATTCTATTTCTTTTTTTAAAACTTTTAAAATATAATATTTGGTTTGCCGAAAATATTAGAATTTAAATTGTCTTCAACATTTCTTTTTAAATCTTTTTTTTTGAAATATATATTTAGATTGTTGAAAATATTAACAATTAAATTGTTTTCTTTATTCATTTCTTTTTTTTTTTTCCAAAATCTCTTTAAAATATCGTATTTGATTGTTCAAATAATAACGATTTAAATGTTGGATACATGATACATTTTAAATTGTTTTTCTTTATTCTATTTCTTTAAATCTTTAAAAATATAATATATTTGGTTGTTGAAATTATTAACAATTTAAATGTTAATATTATTGAAAATATTTTACAACTAAATGTTAATATCATTGAAAATATTAAAAATTTAAATGTTAATATTGTTGAAAATATTAACATTTATAACAATATTAACAATAAATACTAGAAATAGAATAATAATAGGAAAAATATTAATATTTTCAACAATATTAACATTTAAATTGTTGTTAATATTCTCAACAACTAAATATATTTTTAAGATATTTACTACAAAAATAGGGAATAGAATAAATAAAACAATATAAATATTAATATTTTCAATAACTACAAAATATTGTTTTTAAAAGATTTAAAAAAGAAATAGAATAAAGAAAACCATTTAAATGCTAAAATTTTTCAAAATTAAACTAAATATTATATTTTGAAGAGTTATATAAAAAGAATAAAAAAATAATTTAAATAAATATTTTTCAAAACCAAGAGATTTAAAAAATAGAATAAAGAAAACAATTTGGGGCCATCAAATATTATATTTTTAAGAGATTTAAAAAGAATTAGAACAAAGAAGAGCTAAATATTAATATTTTCAACAATTTGAATATTGTATTTTTAAGAGATTTAAAAAATAAAAATAATGAAAATAACTTAAATATTAAATGTTTTTCACAAATCAAATATTATATTTTTAAAGAGATTTAAAAAAAAAAGAAATAGAATAAAGGAAATAATTTAAATATTAATATTTTCAATTACTAAATATTATATTTTTACGATAATTAAAAAAAAATAGAATAAAGAAAACAATTTAAATATTGTTATTTTCAATTACTAAATATTTTATTTTTAAGAGATTTAAAAAAGAAAGAGAATAAAGAAAACAATTTAAATGTTAATATTTTCAATTACTAAATATTATATTTTTAGAGAGATTTTGGGTGCCGAAAAATAAAATAAAGAAAACAATTTAAATTGTTAATATTTTCAACAACAAAACATTTAATTTTCGTGATTTGAAAAAGAAATATTGTAAGAAAACTGATTATAATTTATGTTTATTAAAACGATTTTTAGTCGTTATCATTTTCGCAATAACCATTAGCCAAAACGCATTCACGTTGGATAAAAGCATAAATATTATATTTTGCGGAGTTTAAAAGAAATATAATAAAGAAAAAAATTTAAACGTTAATATTTTCAACAACCAAAGTATTATATTTAAGAGATTTAAAAAGAAATAAAAAAGAAAACAATTTAAATTGTTAATATTTTCAACTGTAAAACGTTGTATTTTTGTAAGAGATTTAAAAAGAAATGGTGATAGAAAAACTTTGATTATAATTTATCTTTATTAAAACGATTTTTAGTCGTTATCATTTGCACCAAATAATCATTAGCCAGAACGTATCGAAGTTGAAAAAAGAATTTTTCTCATAACACACTGTATTCACTGTTGACTGCATTTAAAAGCAGTGCACGTGCATCGATTCCACAGAAAAACTCTTAGCCAAACCTAAAAATGAAACCCCACAAACCTAAAAATAAACCGGACACGCTGTCGATTCTCGTATGCATCCAGTGTCACCACCGGTGACAAAAAAGAACCCATCGACCAGGGAGACAGGGCCATCAGTCTTTTTCAACGCTCTAAATAAATATCGTTTGCAGGCGCGATGGGTGGGCGGCGGTTAGGCAGATCATTTACATGATAAACGAAAACAAGGCGCCGCGGTGATTCTAAATTTTAACTGCTGCTGAGTACACAGAGGGCTACCTGGATACGAACGTGAAGGCAAAATGCAGGAAAATGGGCTATCAACCCCCAAACAGGTGTTTAAGGGGAGATCTAGATGTCAAACGCTTCACGCCGACATTACTGGCCACGTGAGATTCGCAGTACTAAACGTCAAATACTCGTGACAAGAATTTTTAATACTAGTCTTTCATCAAAACTGGAGTTTCGTTTTGTCATTCTAATGCTCAAAGCAGTGAAAGACAGAGGATTATCTATTTCATAGCCAAATCAGTGGGAAAATAACACATATATTTTTAATTATACTTATCAAATCTACATTAAATTGCTTTAATCTCTCATCAATCTAACCATACACTTTATGATTAGAATTTCAACATATCAAATCCACAATGTACGATGGCAGCCTAACAGGCTTTTGGTTGGTTTTGACTCTACGATGTTTACTGACCACTACGCTAATTAGACCGTAGCTACAATTTAATGGGGGATTCTGAACCACTAACAAACATCTATGCCAGAGCCAGGATTGGAATTTGAATGTAGGTTTCCTGTGGCAATAGTAGTTTCCATAAAAACCCCATGGTGGCAGTACGTTGATATTACAAAGTCGTTTTATAAAATAGATAGCCCATTTCTATTGTAGAAGCGTTTAAATGTTTTTTTTACTGACTAAGGTTGCGATACTTGGGCTAATTTGGGATTCCAAATTCGTTGTTCAATGTGGCAGGTTCTGATTTGGTTTGCGCATTCGGTCTTTTTGTGCCGCTTTAAGCCCAGACCCGGACTGCAGTTCCTGGCCGAGATTCCAGATCACTCCACAAATATCGCAACCTTAGTCAGCGCTGACCACTCTGGCCTAAAACGACTGTAATATCAGCCTTTGCAGCTGCCTTACAGGGGCTGATTCCTGGGTGCGACTCAGTGACTCAGAAGCAAACCAATGATTGTTGATGAACTAATTTAGCTGACAAACACCAATTAAAAATATATGAAGTTACTTGTGATTCTATATGAAATAATTTGTCTTTCACTTTGTGTTTAAGAAGCAGAACTCTAAATTCTTGTCTGGCTCTCGTGATAACCGGCGCAATGTTAGTATCAGAAGATCTCCCCGCGCTTCCTGTTTACCCTGCGATTCAGGTAATGCCTCCTTGTGGTGCGGCACTGCTATTCAAGCAATCGGCGTTAACGCGATGGCTTCGATGAACCGGCTGCGTGTTGCGGCGTTTTGCTGTGAATCATGCTCTCAGCAATGATCGTTATGAGAAAAATTCTTTTCTTTCGATACGTTGGCTAGTATTTGTGCAAATGACGACTAAAAATAGATTTAAAAATTGAAATATCAATCAATTTTATCACCATTTATTTTCCAATCTATTTTCATACAACGTTTTGTTGTTAATGGTAACAATTTAAACTGTTGCTAACTAATCTCTTAAAATACTGTACTGGAATATTTAAATTTTTTTTCTTTTATTACTGGCATCGGCAAAGCATTGTGGTAACGACTAAATGCATTTTTAATAAACCGTCACATGTGTTAACAACAATTTAAACTGATAAACTTTAAGTAATGATAAGTGAAAATTGTTTCTTTATTTAAATCTCTTAATAAAAATATTTAGAATTAAATATTTAAATTGTTTTCTTTGTTATTACAATATGTTGTAATTAACTATTGGCAAATTATTCTTTTTTTTTAAATCTTTGTAAAAATATATTTTTAAATCTCTTAAAAAAATACTGATATTCAATTATTGCGAATATTAAATATTTAAAAAATTTTTATTTATGATTATCTTTAAGTCTCTTAAATATAATATTGATTAATTGAAAAAATATTAATATTTAAATTGTTTTCTTTTATTCTATTTTTTTAAATCTCTTCCAAAAATATAATATTTAGTTTTTGAAAAAATTTCTTTTGACATGGTTTTCTTTATTCTACTCTACTTTTTTAAATCTTTTAAAGGAAATTAATGTTTAACAGTTGAAAAATATTAATATTTATATTGTTTTATTTATTCTATTCCTGTTTTTATTATTAATGCAAAAATATATTTGTTGAGAATGATAACAATTTAAATGATATGTGTTGAAAAATATTCTTTTCTATTATTCTGATATTGTTGTGTTAATATTGTTGCAAATCAATGACAATATTGCTTGTTTAAAGTATTTTCCTGACTTCCACGCTGAACTGTCAGCATTTAAATTTCAGCAATATTATATTTTTAAGAAGACTAAAAGAAATAAATCAGCTGTAGCATTTAAATCATTGAACAATCAAATACATATTTTAAGAGATTTAAAAAAATGAAAACAATTAATGTGTATATTTGCATAGCTATTTTCAGCAACCAAATATCCTGTGCAAAGACTTTTCAAGAAAAGAGAGCCAAGATGAAGGCTATGGAGTGTTGGCAGTGGCAATAAGATTTCAAAAAAAAAAGAAAGAGAAATAGAAGAAACAATTTAACCTGATTTAAATATTAAAAAATGAGCAGTTCAGAATCACTTCCTCAGAACTACAATTTTCATACACAAATATTTTATAGGCAGAGATGACTTTAAGTATATTTCATACATGAAATATAAAGAGTCTAGTGAGTATTACCATTCTAACATGTAATACCTAACGTTAGAAAGTATCAGAAACTCCTTTATAGAAGTAATGTGAAAATAGGTGTGCTTAACTCTCATAATTCCTGCCTAATGTTATTTTTTCCATATGGAAATAAATGATTACAACCTGAGTGAAATGCAACACAATAAATATAATTATAATATGAAACATTTAAAAATAATATGAATACAATAAAAATAAACATTTAAAATTAAATGTATTAATAAAATAAATGGATAAATGTATTACGACAAAATAAACATGAAATACGATAAATACATGGATAAGCGATAAAATAAACATGGAAATGTGGCATACGATAAAAATATCTGGAAATATATTACGATAAAATGTAAGAAATGTATTATCAAAACGGAAGTACATTCAAAAATGTCATAGAAAATGTCGAAAAGTAACCCATGCTCTAAAAATAAGCATGAAGTACCCAATCAAAATAGGCTGTGGCTATTCCTGGTCAGTCAAAATAGTAATTCTGAGAAAAATTTCGGTGAAATAATAAACTGCTGCATTATGAATAATGCCCATAATATAAATATTCAGTTGCAACTTACAAATGCTGCCATTTATTGGCTAGCTAGTGTACAAATATTTATATATGCAACAACAACAACAACGTATGTATATGTGTATATTAAATATCAAACAAACAAAATTTCTTCTAAATAATTTTATGTTGTGTTGTATTCTTCAGAGCTAACGTCCAACATTGATGGCATTTGTGAAGGAAGATTTCAATGTTGCAATAGTACGCCTTTTGGTCATGTATTAATA